>JAJQOW010000588.1:0-97474 GCA_037975125.1 Latrodectus hesperus | reverse complement strand
CTTGGACTTGGACTGCAGTTAAGGGTACCTAGTGTGCGCGAAGCGCACTCATCCCTATCATAATTAAGAATAAAATCCTACAGATTAAAGTTTGCGTAGAACGGAAAAAAGATATAAAATTATATACAACATGAGGAGAGTTCGCACTTCACACTGGGTGGAGGAGTGTGGAAGGGCGTTGGTAGTAGCATGTGATTGGCTGATTGAGTTAAGCCGATCAGAAGGAAAAGAAATAAAGTAATAATTGTAAAATATAAAAATATAATTTGATAACATTAAATAAGAAAAGATATGTTGTCCAGAGTCAAAGTCATAAAAAGAAAAGAATTAAAAATTTATTACTATGAAATGAGAAATAAGCTTACATGAAAAGTAAGAGGGCGTGGTTAAGTTAACTGAAACTTAAGCGTTTCTACTAGAAGTATTTAGAAAATATTTTCCAAGAACAAAAATAAAATATGTGAAAGTGATGTCGATTTAACAAAACAGACAGGTCCTGCAAGTAGTACAAGGGTAGACAAAATTTGTCGAGGGGGAGAGTAGTATATGGTAATAAATGGATAAATGCGGTTAATGATTTTTTTTTTTTTATTAAAATAATAATAATAATAAAATAGGAAGGGTAAATGCGATAAATACGAGTAAATGCGAGTAAATACAGGGGGAGATTAAATACATAGATAAATGTCGCAGCATAGTAAAGTGAACATGACGTCATACTATACTAGTTGAAAATTGAATGTTAAATTAAAAATCCAAAAAGAATTTTTAAAAATTTTGATAGGTGCTATGATTAGAGAGGAGGTCTTGGGGAACAAAAGTGAAGAGTTACAGAATATTCAAAAATATTTTTTGATTTTTACAGGAGGCAGGATCGAACTGCGGACGTTCTGATGGAAGGGCGGAGTCCTAACCGTTAAGCTAGCTAGGCTTGTGGGAGGAGTCAGTTAGTAGTGAAGAGTACAAAATTTCAAGGTATTAAAAGCAAATTTTGATTGGATGATGTGTATGCTGAACTGAAAAGCTTGCATACAGGGTAATTAAGGAGGCAAAAATGAATTTAAAATTTAAAATTTTCTTCTTTTGGGGGGTCTAATAGGAAAATAGTTTTCATTTCGGGAGAGAATTGCTCTAGGTCTTTTAATTGAAGAGGGATTGCCTGCATCATAAACTGGCAGATCGTGGAGTATGGGATTTGGAATTTCGAGAATTTTGGTAAAGAATTTGGTAGAAAGATTTTTAGCAAAGGTTTCTATATCTTCAATGTTGAGGTCTTTATGGATAGTTTCATTTTTGACAAGATAGTGGGCATTTGTGATCATTCTTAACGAAGTATTTTGAAAACGTTGAACACGAATTCGATGAGTGTGAGCTGCACCGCTCCAAACTGAGATGCCGTAGGTGAGGATGGGGCGAAGTATGGATTTGTAGAGGGTAATTTTGGACCTAAGTGAAAGGTTGCTTTTCCTTCCTAAATAGCAATAGAGGCTTCTTCTGGCGATGCCTGCTTTTTGAATGGCATTTTTAATTTGGGGACTCCAAGTAAGTTTTGAGTCAAGAATAAGACCGAGATATTTGGTTTGATTAACCCAGGGGATAGGTTCGTTGAAAATTTTGATATGATTGGGGGTGAATTTTCTTCTGGTTCTAGAGAATATAATAGCAGCAGATTTTGAGGCATTTATAACAATTTTCCAATTAATGAGCCAAGTTTGTAAGTTATTGATGTAATTTTGAAGAGCCGGGATTAAGCATCTGATCTGATTTTTCTGAATGAGAATGGCTGTGTCATCTGCATAACACGCTAGATGAACATTATCATATTTAGGAATATCGTTGATGAAGAGGTTAAAAAGAATGGGGGAGATGAGACTACCTTGAGGGACACCAGCAAGAATTTGATGCGAATCAGAATGAGCATTATTTACTCTGACCAGAAAGTGTCTATTTTTAATATAAGAATTAATAATGTGGACAAATTGGGCCGAAAAGTTGAGACGAATAAGTTTATCAAGGAGTCCTGGATGGTAAACCCGATCAAAAGCTTTCGCAACATCAAGAAAGATGGCTCCTGTAAGTAATCGTTTTCTAAAACCGTCATGAATGAGTTCTGTAACTCTGACAAGTTGATGAATGGTGCTGTGCTTGGGTCTGAACCCAAATTGCTCATTGATCAGAATATTGTTATTATTACAGAAAACATTCAGGCGTTTTAGAAGGATATACTCATAAATTTTGGAAAGGCAGGGCAGAAGACTAATTGGTCGATAACTGCTTGCAAGTGCCGAGTTTTGATTTGGTTTGAGAATGGGAATAACCACAGCGGTTTTCCAACATTGTGGGAAATAGCACTTTCTGATCATGTAGTTGATAAGAAATAAAATGAGAAATATAAATTTTTGGGGCGCTAATTTAATCATTTTGTTTGAAACATTATCAATACCGGAAGCTTTATTGGTCTTGAGCTTGTGAATATATTCATTGATTTCTTGAAATGTTGCTGGTTCAATATCATTACTGAATGGAGATTTGAGAAATTTTGAAACCTTCTTTTCATATTGGTCAATGAATTTATTATTTGGAATATCATGTGGGATGAATTGTTTGCTAAGGGAGGTAGCGATGAGGTTAGCCTTGTCTTTGGGATAAAATTTTACGGTATTTCCATCTTCGAGGGGGGGATGGGGGTAAAAGGTTTTCTTTTATTTTTAACTGCGATCCACAGGGCTTTTTGGTCTTCAGAGAGATTTTCAATATATTCAATCCAATTATTCTCTTTGAAGGTTTTAATTTCATTTTGTATTTTACTTTTGAGTGATTTATATTGTGATAAGATAGCTGGATCTCTAGAAGTTTGCCAATAACGGCGAAGTTTATTTCTTTCCTTGATTTTTTCTTTAATATTCACAGGGAGTTTTTTATAAGGTGGTTTGAAGTTTAACTTGGTGGTTTTAAGTTTAGTTTCTTCAAAAACTTTATTAATGTTAAGAATGGTATTTTCAATGCCATTATCAGAGTTAATGTCAATAGGTGGGAGGGGCGTAGATTTGAGAATATGCGAAAAGTCATCCCAATTGGTATAGAGGGTGCCAGGAAGATTCAAGGAAATTTTTGAAATAAATAAATTTAGAAGGACCGGTATGTGATCGGAGGTTAGAGTATTTATGGTATTAATAGTGAAGTTAAAAGGAATGTTTTTAAAAATAGCAATATCAATTACCGAAGGTCTGTCACCGGGACGAGCCGAAAAGTGGGTGGGGCTATCGGGGTTAACAATTTTGAGATTGTTTTTAGTAGCAAGCTTATCAATATAGATTCCAGTACAATTATTGGAGTAATTTCCCCAATTTTTGTGGTGGGCGTTGAGGTCACCCGCTAAAAGAACATGGGGGGATAGTTTTAATAAAATATCTAGGTCTTTTTTATATTGGGTGATACAGGGGGGATATAACCTGAAATAATGAGAATGTTTGGATGATCTTTGAGGGGGATATTGATAATAGTTGCTTCCATCATATCAAGAAGAGGGGTAGAAACGAAATTGTGAATAATATTGTTTTTGATGTAAATGCAAGTACCGCCAACATGGTTTCTGCGATTTTTTGTAGTGTTCATATAAAATGAATAATTTGCAATTTTGGGGGCGTTATTTAAATTCAGTTTTGCCTCCTGAATAAGAAAGATATCGATATGGTTTTCAAGGATAAAATCCCTTACTTCATAAAGTTTGGGCAAAAGCCCATTGGCATTCCAGAAACATATTTGCAATTCGTTCGCGAATTTTATTTAAAATTTTGGGATTTCTTGATTATTCTTGAGGAGCATGACGCTCTCGAATAGAATGTAGGCTCTTTCAGCGGGGTGTGAAGAGGCCATGAGGCGGGGTAGGGATGTTTTAAAGGCAGTTAGAACGATATGTGAGCCATACTGGCTTTCCAGTTGCATAGCTGAATTAAGAAGTTCTGTGACTTCTGAGTTTTGATGATAGATGGCGCCACTAGTGTTAGCATTTATTTGATTCTGTTGAATATGGGATTGCCCAGAGAGGACATTTGCATAAGAAATATTTGGCTTGACTGCTTGTGGAAGTGCAGGAAACTGATTAGATGTTACTGAGAAATCAGTAGGGGCTTGTTGGGGGATCCTGGGGGAAGATTTTTATTTTTGGAGTTCCTCAAATTTGAGGGATTTTTTGGGCAGCCACGGAAGTTTGCTGCATGTTGACCACCACAATTTGCGCACGTAAGGGGCTCCTCATGAGGTCTGGGACATTCCTTTGCTGTGTGGTTTCCCGCACAGCGTAGGCATTTTTGTGGCAAGGTACAGACCTCACTGGAGTGATTCCAACCTTGGCATCGGTAACATTGTTTTGGGCCCTTGCGCCCCTTGTATCTTTCAATCTTGATCTCCGTGTTAAACATTTCAGTTATGTTGTAGATTTCATCAATATTAAGATTACTATATATTTGGAGGTAAAATAATGGCATTTTGATCTTTTTTGAGCCGGGTCTAATCAATTGGGTAATTTTGTGCACCTTAAAGCCCTTGACCTCCATCTGGGCTTTAATTGCATCCAAATTGGTGCATACAGGCAGTCCTCTGATAACGACTTTGACCGGTCGTTCTTGCCTTAGTCCGAACGATTTAAATTGAACTCCGTTTTCGAGGAGGAATTGTTGGACGGATCTGAATTCACAATCGGTCAAAACCGTTACTTTGAAGAAATTGCCCGACAATTTGGAATGAATGCTCGGTGCAATTTTTAATAATAGTTGTAGAAGCATGTTCCAATCTCCACGAGGGAGAATAAAGAATGGGGGAGGCGCTTTGACTTTAGGTGGTGGGGGGAATCAGTTTCCTGTATCACATCGTCTTCACTTGGAAATTTGGAGGCGATGTGAGACCTGTTTGGTTTTTTCTTGGAGGTCTCGTTAAGTTCGACATCACTAGCCGTTCTTCTTATGGTTAATCTTTTTGGTGTATCAAAATAGAATTTTCTGCATAATTCTTATAGATCTATATGTATGACGTAACAAAAGCAAGGCTTCCAGATACATAAGAAAATCCGCCAAACAATCGCCAACCTCAGAATTTGGCGCATGGATTATACGGCACCTGTACTTGTGTTTGTTAACAGCTTACAATAAATAAAAAAGAACGTTAAGATAAACCAAAAAAGGTGTTTGTATATATCAGAATAAGTCAATCTTTCCCAATTATGTAAAGAACGTGTGATTCAAAATGTGAAATGTTATTATAAAACAAAACTAAATTATAATGTACTTTCCTTTTGAGTAATAATATTTAAAAAATGTTTAAATCGAAATTAACTGTTTTCTATCTGCTAAATTTTTAAAAATACTATATGTTTTAAAAACATTTGAAAATTTTAAACATTGTAATATTGTGCTGAATTTTTTTTTAATTAACATTAAAAGTAAACTTATGTAAGCCATCATTTTATTACTCTTCCACATTTCATTTATTTTTTGAATAAGTAATATTTTAATAGTTAAAAATAATCAGAGATAAGCATTATAATTTTACCAAGAAATGGCCTTAATAAATAAATAGCTTGAAAAATTTCAATTGAAGTGAATATAAAGCATGAAATTTTCAAGTAGCACAGTAAATAATATTTTCTAATTCAAAAAGAAAATATGGTCATTGATTTTTGCATTAAATGTGATATATATAATAGAGAGAAATTTCACAGATAATAGCAAATTGGTATTCTGCTTTTCGCTTAACTCATTTAAATGGAAAATCTTGAACAGATACACTAATATTTTGAAGATCCTTAGAAAGAGTTTAAGTTACAATTCAAATCGAGATTACATAATATTTTAGTAAAAAAAGTGATCTTCATTAATATAATTAGAAATAATTTGCCATATACAGATTAAATTAACTGCTTTGTAATTATTATGAAATATTTCGTATTTAAAGTTTATGTACATTGGTATAGCAAAAAAAACTTACACCTTATCTCTCTCTCATTGAGTAATATTTTGATCATATCACTGTGGTTACAGAATGGTAGAAAGCAATTACTGTTCTTATTGCTATTATACCGTTACTCAATAAGAGTAAAAGTTTATTTTACATCCTGTTTATCTAAGTTTAAATTTTTTTACTATGGAAATGAAAATGATAAGTATAATTTTTTTTCTTTTCTTTTCGAAAATAATTAAATAAGGGAAAAAAGTAAAATCAAAAAAAAAACTCCTTCTTAGTAATTTTATCACATTTTAAAATTTTCCAATAAAATTTCTTTCATATAAAATCAAATAAATTAAAATTTAATTGATTATAAATGTATTTAGAAATGAAAAACTATTGTACAATATACTGATAAACATTTGAATAAAGGGATATTTTTTTATCAGAAAAATAAATAAAATTAATACTGGTTTTATGTAAGGAAAAATATGGAATAAAAAATTATATGAAAAATAATTACAAAATTTTAAATGTAATAATTCGATTTATGTTTTAGTTTATTATAATAAAAGCATTTTTTAAACAAATGTTGATTATATTCGAGAAAATAGTTCTCTATCAAAACATTAAAAATTGTTAAAAAGAAAAAAATATATTTTCGTAAAAGAAAATTCATTTTAACTAATTGCCTTATACGGCTTTTATATTTCGAATTCAAAATTCTTAATTCAGAAAGGTATGGAACCACAATACATTTTAAAGAAAATCAAACAAAATTTCTTTAAGTAAAATAAAAATACTTACGATTCTCCAAACAATATCTTCCAAGCGTACTGGATATTTTCTACTAAATAGTTTTTGTTAAAATAGGTCTCATGACCGAATTTTAAAAGAATTTCCATCTTCATATAATCGCCAAAAAAGTAACAAATGTTGAGAGGAAGTATTTGTTGAATAGGCTGATAGGAATGAATGTCGCTTTCCTGTCCAGAGAGTTGTATATTATGCAACAAGAATTCCAAAGCATTGGGGGCCATCTCAGTTATAACATCTTTGACAAGCCACTCATTTTTGCTGAGTAACACAAGGAAGCTTCTCAGCAGTATTCCATCATTTATGTTTTCATTATACATTAGAGTGAAAGTATGGTCAAAACTACAACATGATGATAAATATGGAACTTTTCCAAATATCCTCTGCTGTAAAATTAAATATTTAGATAAATATTTCGGTAGATCACGTGATTTTTTTAAATGACGATCTCGAAAGTCTCTCTCGTGTTGAATAAGGTGGTCCATAGCTACTCCGTCAAAAATTTTATCCATATCTTCAGGATTTACCCCTTTTCTAAAAGTCATCGATATGTTAAGATATGCTAAGGGATCACGCGGGCGTATGTTATCTCTTTTCAAGCTGTTTTCTAGACACAAAGCGGAAAAAAGTAAGCGAGTATTGCTTAGAGGACGGTCAACAGAAATGTAAACAAAACCACCCACTTTCTCCTTCATTTTCACAAACAGTTTTAATTTCTTTTTAGAAATAAACGTAAATTGAATAAAAACAGCTGCTAACAAACACACAGCAATTATCTGGACCAATCAAAGTAGAATGACACTGGTGTGTCTTGTTCGAGTTGCGAAAGTAGTATCTTGATTGGAATTCTTACGCATGCGCACTGAGTGACAGATTTTTGGCGAAGATCCATTGGTTTGGCGATGCAAATAACACGATAAATCCATCGATTTAGGAACTGTATCTTCTAATTAAACTTGGCAGATTTATCAAATGTGTGATTTCATATGTTCTCTTACTTTCAAAAGATATACCGACTTCGTATTGTTATATTTTCATAAATGTAACAAAATTTTAATTTATTCATCTTGATTGTGAGTGCAAAAGTTCTGTATATTATTAGAAATTTGAACTAAATTTTTATTAATGGCTGTACGAACAGAATATGTAAAATAAAAATAGACGATGTACATTACTTAATAATAAAATATTTTAATTCTCCTGTTTTTTAATCAAAATTATTAAAACAACTAACGCTTATTAATGCAATTCATGCATACAAAAAAAAATCAGAATTTAAAAGAATTTAATTAAAAATGTGTGCATCTGCAACAATATATTAAAAAATTTAAATCGTATTTTGTGAAAAATAATTCGCTAGAGTGAAAGTGATGTCGAAGGAAAGTTTTTAGGAATAAAAAAGAAGAAAAAACATACTTTTATTATTCCAGTGAAAAAAAAATCTACTAAATTTATGAATTACAGTAACATAAAAAGCATTTCTATCTCATTTAGAATAGTGTTTTCGCCATTTTTTTTATCTCTTCATTTTAGAATACCAACTTTAAAATGCTTAGGGTCATAAAGAATTGAACTATGAAAATAGGTTAAATAAACATACATGGGTTACATATAAACGGAGAATGCGATATAAATCTGAAAATCAAATATTTCTTTTCTACATTTAAGCAGTAATGAATCTAAGAAAAAAATTGAATTTTTTCTTGTGTTTCGCAAAAAAAACTATTTTCATTTAACTTTCAAACCGTGTTGGGAGGCCATTTTATACGATTGTTTATACTTAATAAATCTAAGTTTTAATTAATAGGAAGAATAATAGAAGTTAAAATTAATAGGAAGAATGATTGCCAAATTAAGATTTGGGCAATCATTCTTCCTGTTAATTTTAAGTAATGATTTCGATTATCAAACGGTATTTCATCGCTCAATTAAAATTTAACCTGTTTTTGATTGTTATTTCAATATTATAGATTTAAAAAGCATTGACAATTTATTTACACATCATTTTATGTTTTTAGGATATTGCCTCACAAATGATTAAAAACTTCTAGGACAACTAATTTAAGTTAAAAACAACGTTGGCGAAAATAATTTTTTGAAAATGAGTCATGAAAAACTTACTTCTTAATGAAGTTAAGAAAACGTAAACCTTTAAAGAAGAAACATTTTAATACAATTTTCTAAAAGATTCAATAGCGTTAATCATAATGTATGAAACAAGTAAAATATGCTGGAAATAGGTTCTTTAAATCCATTTTTTTCTTGATGGTATACTACAGTTCTAAAATATTGTTCTAGATAGAACAAATTCTTTTAGAAACTTTATTTAACAAATAATATTTTTGTCGATTTCGACGCAATTACGAATTTTTTTAATTCATTGTGGTTCTCATATAGTAGAGTTTCAAAAATGAAAAGTCATGTGTATTTTAACGTTGAGAATTTCTTTCTAATTTTAGCTTTTATATCGTCAAATACTTCAAATATTATAATCCCAACAGTCTTACAATCCCAAGATCATATCCAAGGCATTTTATGTATTTAATTTCAATTGGCTTGTGGAAAATTTTTAAAATTCTATTAGATATAAACTTTTTTCATTACATAATTAATGGCGTGTGAAAAAATTTTTTAAAATCTATAATTTAAATAATATCTAGAATCGAAAAATTGCATTCAAAACACGGCTCGGGAAAGTAAACAACAGATCATATATTATAAGCAAAAACAATTTTAATGAACACAAAAGGTACACACATTGAACAATTACACATTAATTTAAAAACAATCTTGAATATTATTCAGCGCAATCTATTCAAACCTTTTTCCTCACGTGTATTGTAGAAAACATTCAACAAATAAATATTTATAATCTTCGCTTATGATTTGCTTAGTCAAAGAAATGTCCATACTTTTAACTTATATGTTGGAAAATCATTTAGTTAAAGTTACTTTTCCATTTTTATTAATCTCCACAGTTTTAATTATGTTATCATACCTAAGTATAATTTATTTTCCTTCATTTGAGTTGATATGCATATTGATATCTCAAAGATATTATCATTAAACATTGGGGAGGAGTTCAGGTTTTCTCCCTTGCAACATATGAATTCCTATGCAAAAATTTTCCTGAAGACCAAAAGTGGCGGATATTAAAATACTTTACACCGTCACCGTTAGACTGTCAATTACTTATTATCAAAAGCAACCAGTAAATGGTCAGGACTGCATTTTTCAGAGTGCAAGATCCTAAGTTCGATGCCAGATACTTTTAAACAAAGGGGGATAGATGTTGTGCGACTAACTTCGGCATACATTTTCTTTAAGGTTAGTACTAGGGAATTTTCTCGATTTCGTCACTCGTGATGAGGCTTAACAGCTTTGAAAATTCCTTCCGGAAAGCAAATTACGAATTGGATACTAAATGCTTTATTGTATATATTTTAGGCTTGCTTCTTTGCTTCTTTAAACCAAAAAAGCCATTCATTATGAGAAATATATAAAGAAATGCAACTTTTCTGATTTTTGCAGTCAAATTAGCCGCAGAGGATGCTAAATTTTCTATCCTGTTCTTTCCTTTCTGCCTCATAAATATAATCCTTTGAAATGTTTTTCCTTAAATGACTCCAAATGAATATTCATGTAATAGCCTTAGCGTTGTGTGAATCGTTTTGTACTTTCAAAGGAACACTCCCACCACGACAGATGTGCGAAAGAACGATCACATTTATTTCCCATTTGTCAAAAGCAGAGAAGACAATATTTGGAATCTTCTATTTCCAAAACATGATTATAGCGTTAAGGCAAGAAAATGTTGTTGAAAATGTTTTAAAAAAAATAAGCGAATCATGGAGCTATTCTTAGAAATATCGATTCCATTATAACTTCATCTTTAGATACGCTTCCCCCTCCCCATCAAGTTAGCAATCCACTTGTTGTGCATCAGGTTCTTGTTGTGCATTAGTGAATGTTGTGCATTAGTGAATGTTGTTCATTAGTGAATGTTGTGCATTAGACTTGTTGTGCATTAGTGAATGGAAAATCCACCTGTACAGATGCACCGATGCTTTTCCCTTCAAAAAAGTGACATTCTCAAAAATCGAAGGGATTCGTCGTAGAGGACATCCACCCACGCGGTGGCTGGACGATGTTGAAAAAGACCTCAAAATAATGGGAGTCAACCGATGGAGGGCTGTTGCGGCTAATAGTCAGCTGGAAGAAGATCAGCGAGTCATAGCCTTGGCCTGCAATAGGCTGTTGAGTTTGTGAAGAAGAAGAAAAAGAATCGAAAATCTTGAAATAATGATAACATTAAAAAATGTTTACATTTTATGAACAAGAAAATTACTTGTAACATGAATTAAATTAAGTAAAGAGAAATTAATCAATTATAATAGCATTTAAAAAAAAGTCTTTAAATCTTCTGAGCTCTTAATTAGGAAAATGGAAGTAAGTTCTTTCAATTTTAGTTTATTTTTTTTGAAAATATTTTAAATAATTTAAGAATGATTTGCACCACTAAATTTTAAGTAGTATTAATATATGATATTGATATACTTGTGCCTTTGCTTTTCAATTTCGACTCTCTGTAATATTGTCTTCAAGAGATTGCTATTCTTTTTCAATAAATAGGATGAAACATTTCTTCAATTACTCTTCAGTTATTGATTTTTTAACGCTGAGATTTTCCACCGTCTTGTGGGGTGGACGTTTTCTGCTTTGAATTTCTGCAAATAAGTAACACGAAGCAATGTGGAACCGCATATGTTATCATCTGCAGATGTGCAGATAACGATTTCCAGCGTATAAAATCTGATTATCGTAATCACCTGTACTTTTTAATTTAATATCAGTTGCAAACCTAAATGTTTGTCACGTGATGATTAGCTTGAAGCAGCTGTGTGAATGGCTGTAATAAAGGAAACTTAATAATTCTCTCGGAAACTTCGTTTTAAGAAGAAACTTCTTTAGCACCGTTCAATTCAAATATCTTAACAATTTTATTTAAGAGCACATAAAAATAATATATTTTGAAACCGAAATAGTCAGAAACGTTTTTCAATGATTCTTGCAACTAAAGGACAACCAGATCACATTTACAAATTTTATAATGGAGAATAGTAGAATATATGAGTCTTGATATGATTTAAATAATTCTGAATATACCAATTAAATTAATAATTAATCAACCATAACATTCCTAGAAACAGAAAATTATTAAAATACAATTTTATTAGTTATGCTCATAAGAAATTGCGTAATCACTTTAATAATCACAAGAATACATGCATAGTGTCCTAAATCAATTGTATTGACTATTTTTTTTTATACAAAATTCCTAAAGATAAAAACATTCCGATTTAAGTAAACTATGAAGAAAAACTTAATTCATGCGATAGAAAAATGAAGAATGACTTTATAATAAATGTCTAAAATGTTCACAGTTTATTTAAAGAGAAATTAAACGCATGTGTGTAGTTGATTGCTGATTCTTTATTTTCTAATGCATAAAATGCTAAACAATTTATCCTAAAATATACTAATTTGTAGTAATATTAATATCATATATATTATTTTGTGAAAAAATTCTTAGACACTTATAATATTTTAAAACATTTTCATATATTTTTAAGAAGTTTTTTTACAATATTTATTGTTTGATCTAAATAAAATTATATTTAATATATTCATTCATGAATTCGAACTTAAAATTTAGCTATTGTTTGAACAAAAATAGTTTTTGTAGAAAAATTTAAATATCAATAAAAATGTTTTTCCCAAATTTGTTTTATTTCTGCGCAATTTTTTACATCATATATTTATGTTTATTTATTTTCTTAGCGTTTATGTCCAAAAACAATTATATCTTTTAATTTTATGAGCTATTTGGCTTATTAATTTTTTACAAACTATTTAAATAGTAAACTTATATTATTAAATATTTCAAGATTTAAATCATGAAAAATTTAATAATATAAGCTTACTTTTATAATGCTATGATGGCTTGACTTTAAAAGTTATATTTCCTTTTTTAGTTAAAATCTGTATTTTATTCATATATTTCTGTATTAGTCGTCTACATATATCCTGCTTTAGTGTTGTATTTTCAGGAAAAACACCTGCAATTTTATACAAATATTCTCGTGCACTTTTTGTAAAGAATTCCGATTTTGTTTATTCTAAGAAAATGGGTCAAATGAAACTCAGGACGCCTAGAATCGCTAAAAAAAGATAACAGGGGGTAAGTTTTGTTTGAACGGCCTTTCGCTTATCAGAGCGTGATCTATCAATTAAAGCGGACTCTTGAGCTCTCGTAAATAATTGCGCTCGAGGGGGAAATCGAATTCACAAGTTATTCATCTGAAGGTCAGTGTGTGACGAGGTGATTGTTGTGGTTTGATTACTTAAGAAATGATTGGTCCTAAGCTGGAACATTCTAAGAATTTTTCCAAAATATTTATGTTCAAAATTCATTGTACGTAAGACATTCCCACACTCTAATGTATATGAAATTAAATACAAGACAATTTTGCAAAGAAAGGGGTCTTAAAATAAATGTAAAGACTTAATTTTAATGTCCCTTTCTTAGCAAAATTAACTTATATTTTATAGCAAAAATTTTTTTATTCTTTGCAAAATTGTCTTGTATTATTATTAGAGAACAACCGAAGGAAAGTCAGATTTCAAGGGTTCTGTTGTGTTCCTCAAAGGTCACATTTTGAAAATAAAAACTGATGACACCGAACCCTTGAGTTTAAAATGGATTTCGAACCACTGTTGCCATCCGAAGTAAGAATAAAGCTTGTAAACTGTTCCAAGGCAAAAATAAATAAATAAATAAAATAATTATAATAATAATAACAACAACAATAATAATAATGATAATGTTTTTAATAGCATTTAAATTTGTTATCAGAGAATTAAAATAAATTTTATCGTTCGCCCTTCTTTGGCATTTCTGCCTAATATAATGATGATACAGAATAGAAAGAATTAAAATTAGCGTCCGTTGCAATGTTCTCATGAAACATTAAAACAATGGGGCAAAGCTTAAGATGGTCCGCTCCCACGCCCACTGTTGGCACTCAGTTTAAATAAAACCACATATTTATTTCAAGCAAGTTCCTTGGAAAAATATTAATATTATTAACATTTAGACTTGAGAAACTTTGTTAAATCTCTAAAAATAATAAGTTTATTAATTTCAAAATATCATAATAATTAAATAAAAGAAATTTTCTATCTTATCGCTATATTGTTGAATATTTTTTGACAATTGTAATCATTTTATGAGCAAGCTCTCCACCAATGATTTTATTTTTTATTAAATAATTGCCCTTCATCCAAAAATCTCTATTTAATATTCTTTTTCATCCGAAAAAATTAAAAGTTTAAAAATATTATAAAAACATTCTTCTAATGTAATTTATGTTTGAGGTTTTACTGTTTCTATTCATGTATTTTTAAATCTTAAAAAAATATTACATTTCTTATTTGTTTCGTTCTTTATTTCAATCCTTTATCATGTACATTTTAAAATTCGATTACTAATCATTATTTTAAAATTAAAATTATTTACTTTATTTAGTAATTATATCATTAATTGTTTATTTTATTTAATAATCTTATTATCGAGCAAAATAAATCTAAATAATGTAATATAATGTAGAATATAATACTTTTTTCACCAAAGTTAGGTCTAGTTTATCCCTATCTGAATGAATATCTTATAAGAAAACTTATTAGACATTTGTCAAAGATATTTAAATTTTAATTTCAATGAACTAATGGATAATATTTTTTTAAATTTTTTTTCCAATTATTGATAATTATCTGAATTATAGTTTTGCGTCCCTTGACCTTGGTGTGATGTATAATATGAAGTGCCATTAATGCATCAGAATGTCTTTTCTTCAAGTCGGCAATCAAGACAACAGCATTCATGGATTCTGAACTCTTGAAATCATAAGTCTCATAATAATTTAAATCTGTGTGCATTACATAAACAGAATAAAAACAGCTTCAAAATTATTTTATGACTGACACCTTCACTGCTCAAGCATTATTCAGTTTTACTATTATTTGATTCATCTCTATGGGATTTTGATTTCACGTGTTTTGACAATCATGTAAAAGTTTCGTAGAAATTCTACGTGGGTTACTCTGAAATTTTTGAGATACAACTAGGTTTTTAATGTTATACTTACAAAATTTTAGGTGTGTTCAAAGTAGTCTCCTCCAGCATCAATGCACTTTTGTAGACGAATTTTCCACAGATTAAATGCCTCAAGCCATTCATTTCTTCGAATAGATGAAAAAAATGCATTTATAGCCACATCAATCTCTTCTTCTGAATGAAAACTACGTCTACGTAAGTTCTTCTTTAGATTACCGAATAACCAAAAGTCGCACATAGCTAGATCAGGTGAATACGGCGGATGTTCGATCACTTTAATTTGTTTTTGTTTAAGAAACTCAACTGTTAATCCGGCTGTATGTGAAGATGCATTGTCATGGTGAAGCATTAGACCTCTAATATTCAGTTCTTGTAGAATTTCTGGAAGACATTTAGTATACCAGTTTGCTGTTACTGTCTTCTGTCCTTCCAACTTGATGGCTTTGACCAATCCCGTACTTCTGAAGAGAGTGGCATACATCACATTTTTCAGTACGCGTTGTTTTTTCACCATTGTCGGCGTGGGATCATCTTCAAAGACCCATACTTTGCTTTCTTGACGTGTTGGAACGTCAAAAAACGGTATGTACGTTTCCTCACCTGTTACAATTTTAAAAATGATGCGGTGGCCCCCATCATTCAGCATATTAAGAGTTTCTTTACTGATTTTGACACGCTCCTCTTTTTGATGATCAGTTAAATTATGGGGAACCCAACGGCAAACTATTTTTTTCATATGTAATTCTTCATGAATGATTTTGTGTATGGCTGCGGATCCAATGTTAAGTTCCTTCTGTATCATTTGATAGGTACAGCGATTATCATCCATTAACATTTTTCGTATGGCAGACACATTATCCGGGGTTACTGCCGACGGCGGCCTTCCTGTGTGTTCTTCATCCTGAAGAAAATTGCGATCTCTTCTAAATTCTCTAAACCATCTGAATACAGTAGCACGAGCTGGAGATTCATCACCAAATGCTAATTGCAACCGTTGAACGCATTCTTCTTAATTTAATCCTGCTTTGAAATCGTAGAAAATCATAGCGCAAAAATGTTCTCGCGTCAACTCCATTTTCTCTTCTGTTTAAAATTTATTCCACGCTAAGCAAGTTGAAGTAAGTCAGTAAAAAATCCATCTTCTGTGTTAAAATACTTTGTAATTTAAAATTAAACCGTTTTTTTATTTTGTAAATTCTCGTCTGCGTGTGTCAAAAATTTCAGAGTAACCCTCATATACATATTTAATTAATACGATTTAAGAAAAAGTGAATGCATCGTAAGTAAATTAAATGTTAAAAGAATAAAATTTCAATATTAATGAATTTCCTTGTCTTTTTATGATGTAAAAAAGTTAATAATTATTAAATTTTTATTATTTATTGAAATTAAATCAAGAATTTGTTTTTTCCTTGTACACTTTCTTTATAATTTATAGTTATGAAGATGTTAACTACAGATATTAGGACTAGAAACTCTGAAATATATTTATGTTAATTGTATTTTGGGAAATTGTGTGTGTTCTTTTCCTTTTAATAATAATACATTATGAATTTAAAAAGGATTTGTCTTTATTTACACTGGTTTCAGTTGAAAGGTAATTTCCTAAATGAAATAATATGTGTTTAACTTTAATAAAAAATATTCCTAAAACAATATAAACTCGCCATTATAAAATAGACAAGAATACTTTGAAAATTTTATTTAGTAAATTTCCCAAATTACTTTTAGTATGGAATATGTGATGTTTCATCACATAATTCCTGCCCTTGTCAACTTCTAGTTTGCTGATGCTGTTTGCTGTGTTCTCTGTATTTCTCTCTCAACTAGGCATGGGACCTTGTTACTTTTCCTGTACTTAGTATGTGGTGAGTACAGTTAAGCCCCTATTACATTAGAGTTGCCCAGATTTCAGTTTGAGCAACTCCCGTAGACTTAACATCACGTGACGTCACAACTAAAAATTTGAGCAACTCGTTCTATCCGTCCAATAATATTACAGATTTTTTTCACAGCTGCGCAGTTGAAATTTGTAAATCATTTTGTTTTCGCCAAGTTTCATGTCAGATGAAAGTTATTGACGTTATAAGTTGCCGAGAATGAGCAACTTTTTTGTGCATGCAGCAGCAACTCGAGCAATTCATATCGCCAATGATTTTAAACACGGATCATGTTTTGTCTTTTTTTCGCCAAGTGGAAGTAATAACATGGAAATAAGTGATTGGTTTTAATTATTGTATTTCATTTCAATCTAGCAGAATTGCCGGTATTAAAAACAAACAAAAAGGAAATGCTCTTCAGTTAGAAATAATCAACTTAATAAACTCATTTGATGAAGATTAAAAAAATTTTTGTCTTTATTGTATACTTTTTCAATATTATGGATGAAAAACTTGATAAATTTAATAGTTAGTTAAAAACTCAGATAATTAAAATTGTTTTTATTTTTTCTTCAGCAAAGTAGATGAGAAGTGTTCCTATTTCAATATTTATTAAATTTACTGAGTTTTTAAACATTAACTTCATTTAAAGTTTTGTTAGTTATTCAATACATGAGACTATTTTGTCATTTTACAATGTTTACAGTTTGTGTTGAACTTACATTTGCATATTTAAACTGAAACTTCAGTCGAAATAAATATGCCATATAAAAATATTTAGTGTTAATTTTACTTTTATTTTTTCATTACATTAATTTCCTGTTTTTCTTTTTAGCAAGTTAATGCATTATAATTAAATGTTGAAGGCACAAGGATTTTGGTTTATTATTTACAAATACATATTTATAAGATTTCATTATTATTCTTCATACAATTAAATTTTTTCTTTTATACATTTTTTTCCCTGGAACACACTTACATAATGTTCATTTACTCATCCAAAATATATAGTAATCTTACAACTAACTCCATTTACTTTTGACTGGATGTAAATTAGACATAAAAATAAATTGTTATAATGATGAAAATACTGGAGTGTACAAATAAAATAGTGAAATGATTTTATTGTAAGCAAAAATTTCTATTTAAATAAACATTAAAATATTATTCCTGTATATATTGTGTATTAAATTGATATAAATCAATGTAAAATTTTAATAATTTAAAGCCTTTTTCAATTGTTTTTATGATGAAGCATTTTTAACATATTATAGATTATAGTAAAACTAGTTAAAAATCAAATTTAAGAAAGGGCTGTGTTACAACTTTATGCGTTAAGAAGTTACAATTTTAATAATGAAATTAAATACAATATTTGATTAAAATAGAAATCTTGTATTTGTTCCTATTTGTGATGTAAATACAAATAATGTGAAAGTAAGTATAAAAAATATAGATGATTGCTATATTTGCAAAATAATTTAATTCACATCATGGTCAATATAGGGAGTATTTTGACTTCCAATGTAAAGCAATTAACTAATCATTGAAATGAACTATAAAGACTAATTGCAGTCACTACTGCACAATTAGAGATGAGGGTCATTTAAATGAGCTTTCTCCAAACACGTCTATCATCGAGTGCTTGAGAAATTTACAATGAGCAATAACAAGTGCAAAAAATGAATATGACCCACAACTTATGTGAACTCTTCCTAAAAGAAAATTCACTGTAGATATTCAAATGCCTCACTATGACCTTCAATTGCAAGATTATCTGCTATGAGGCTAAATAGAACTTCATTCTTTTAGTTTCATACAAATTTCATAACATTTTTTTCAATTTGAAAATGTAATATGAAACAAACTATTCATATAATGTCATCACAAAATGCTATCAATTATTTCTTTTTTTCATTTTTTTCCCACAAAACTTAAATATATATATATTTATTCAAAATATACTTGTCATTTTATTGCAGATTATAGTTTAAGAAACTGCATGTAAATAAAGATAGTGTAAAGAATCTCTGCTTTTATGTGGTGTGTTTGTTTAAATGTAATAAATAATTAGTTTAAAAATGCATCTTATTTTAATATGCCACAATATTTACTTTTCTAAAAAAGAGAAATAATTTATTTTTTCATTTTAAAAACAAATTATAAATTAAAATTCATAACTTAATATATATATATTTTTTAAAAAAATATAATTTTTGTGCTTTTCCTCAACTTTTAAAATAGTAATTTGAGTTTCTTTTTTAAATATATCAATAGTTAATCATTAATTTTTTTTATAAACATTGTTGTTAAGAAATTATTTTTGTATAGGAAAATCTTACAATACAATATATACTATTTTGTGTGGTGTTTGTAGAATTTTATGTTTAAATTGAAGCTTCAATCTGAAATTATTTTTTCTTTCAAATTCTTAGTCTTTTTATTTAAGAATAAATTATACACAGAAAAATGTGTTACTTATGTATTAGCATTGAATTTCACGTCGGCAAAGATTACCTTTCCCCATCTTAAAGGTAAAGGTTCACACGAAGCAAGATGGCGTGTAGTAAATAAAATTTGGCTATAAATTAAATTCCCAAATAAGAATTTATTATGAAATGTGGACACCTTCTGAGTAAAATATGGCAGCCTTAAAAATGTTAGCCAAAAAAGGGATCTATTATTAAATCTAGTAAAGCTGTTATTTTCTTACAGCAAACCTGAAAGAAATCTCAAGCATTGATTGGACGCAAAGAACGAGTTGCTCAAATTTTAAGCTGTGACGTCACGTAATGTTAAGTCTACGGGAGTTGCTCAAACTGAAATCTGGGCAACTCTAATGTAATAGGGGCTTAAGAAACTACCACAATCTCATAATTCATCCGTCTGTATCGATATATTGATGACACTGTTACTTGTACTTGCTCTTTCATTGGCTCTTCTATATTTGTTACATTCAATCAAGTACATTGTAACAACACTGAATACTTTGAAACAGTCATGTACTCGCTGATTACGTTATAACAAACAAGTACTCAAGTGCTCGCTGGATACTTTTTAACAGGTACGTACTCACGTACTCGCTGATTACTTTGCAACTGGCACGTACTCACGTACTCGCTCTGTCTTTGAAACTAGTCAAGTACATTGTACCTGCAACTGTCTGAGGATACTAGAACTCGCGCTGACTTTGTTACTGGAAATACTGAGTATTTGGAAAAGAAAGTACTGATTACAGGTTGTTACATTCAAATACTGGAACAAGTTCAATATCCCCATACACTTGGCGACGCGGCGAATTTTTTGTCGTCAAGTCGCCAAGCTAGGCGCGCGTTTATTAAAACGGGAAATTTCCCTAAGTTCGATCGAAAAATTATCATTTCAGAAAATTTAAAAAGGGAAATAAATATAAATAATGAACTTACTTGATATGAAGTTAAGCTGACCTGCCGATTGGTATATTTATTTCGACATTTTATTCGTTTGTCATCAGTGTCACATTTCAGTAAAAATAATAATCTAATTTTACAAATAAAAGCATGCAAACATATTTTTTTAAATATATACACTTTATAAAATTTAAAAAAAAGCATGCAAAAACTTATTTTTCAAATATATACATTTTTTAAAATTTAAAAAAAAAACATGAATAAAATATTTTTTAAATATATACACATTTTAAGTAAATAAAAATGAAACACGAATACAATAAAAAATACATGTAAGCAATAGAATTTAAATAAAATAATTACACCTTCTCCAAATCCAATTTCCGTTAAAAATTAATTAATATTTGCGAATCCTAAATTAATTAATAATTTGGAATCCTAAGCAATAATTCATCATTATTATCTTTAATTTTTGGTAAAATAATTTGTTGATATTTTTCAACAACATTTTGAACATGAGACATTTTAAATTAAAACAAAAAATAAAGTAATTAAAACAATAAAAAGATGATAATAAATTAAGAAAACGAAATAAGGAAAAAAGAATATTTAACGGTTTTAAATATATAAAATAAAATATATCATTTAATAAAAAAATATATTAAAATTAAACCAAATAAAAATAATAATGAAAAAGAAATAGTAAAAAAGAAAAATTTACAATATTTGTACACTGGCGACAACGAAACACAACAGCGGGAAATCCACTGATTCCAGCAGCAAAAGTAAACGAAATTAAAATGACTACCAACTGAAACGTAGAACAATTAGCAAAGAAAGTTCTGGAAAGTTCTCGAAGTGAAACTAAAAAAGCTATTGCCACTAAAAAAAGCACATATATAACGTAAAAATTATTTAAAACACGAGAAAAACGAAATCTGACAACGAAAAAATGAAAATAGTAACAAAAACTAAATTTGGCAACACTACAATAAAAACAAAAGCTGAAATCGGCAACACTACAACGTAAACAAAGGTTACCAGATTTGGCGAGAAATCAGTGTATGGGGATACTGAACTTGTTCCCAAATACTTATTACAAAATACTGGTTACAGGTATTTCTTCCCATCCATCCTATTACTCAGTTTATTTAAGTTGGAATTAACAAGATCAATTTTCTCTGGTGAATTCTATACTGGTCTGCTCTCTGCTTTTTTGTGTATTCTCCAGACTATTTCTGTCGTCTGCAGTGCTGGTGTTCCCGTCGTCATGTTCGTCGAGGATCTCTCAGCCGTTAAGAGCGAATTGGAGGAAATATCTGGAGAATGGAATAAGTCGGCCTCACCTGTTGGGGCAGCTTCTAATTTGCCTAGCTTCGATTTGTCGATGGGTTCGGATCCTACTCCGTGAAGACTTGTAGCATCTTTTTTCTCCGAGTTAGATCCAGCATTGTGTGTCATCTTATTCTACGACCTCACGGTAAGGACAACCTGTTATAAATGTAACACTGGTTCAACCTCCTCTATTTTAGTCATCCACTTATCGCCTATTCCATATATTAGACATTACTGCATTTTTGTCCCCTCAAAAATACGCCTCATTTTTCAGCAATTTTTCTCCCTATGACTCATACCACGTTTCCCGTAAGGCCTAACTCCTTGGTCAATCTTATCCCCTTGCACGAAGATTTTTTAGAGTGATCGTTACTGCCATATTTATTTTTCACAGGGTGTATCATTCCCTTGCTGTAAATCTCTAAGTAAATGTAATATTTTTTGTATCACATATATTGGTTGTTAAAAAATAAACTTTGAGGTACTTCTGCATATTATAATAAACCAATCTATCTTTTTTCACTTATGTACATTGCTTATGCACACACTTACGAGCCAAAATCCTGAGGAAACTCAACGCCCGACTAGTACGACCGCAAGCAAAAGTGAAAAAAAGGTTTAATAATAATTAAACAAACATCAATAACGTAAAAGAATATATTAAACAACTCAGCTTTACTTACCTTTCTATTTTTTTATACTATCAAGATAAAATTTGGGCGCTCCATGGCTGAGTGGTCAAAGCATCACTCCGCTAATCGCTTGAGAGCGTAGGAGTGTGGGTTCGATTCCCACGGTGGCCCTGGTTGTTTTCTTCGTTATCTTCTGTGGTTGTACATCTGTCATTGTACTATTTGTCGTATTATCGATGAAGACTTACAAGCGGATCTCAAGAATCAAGCATACTAGTCTGAATATATGTAATGTAATAAATAAAGATAAAATTTGTAAATATTTTAATAAGACTACTAATTATTAAATTAATTATTGTAATAAATTTATGTATTTGAACATTTACAGTTTTCGTACATAAAAACTCAACTTCGTTTAGTTGGTAAGACTGAAAGTTTTTGAAGTAGAAGGCTCTGAGTTGGATCACTGTTCTTGTTGAAAATCTGTAAATATGTTACTCTTCAATCCCTGCATGCACATTCATATTTGTTAGTATGGATGATTTAATGTTTCCTGGGTGCCATTCTATTTAACATGTTAATACTCTCCACTATTTACAAACAGTCCTTTATTAATCCTATATTTTGTGTATGATCAAGTAGTTAGAACAGTGCTTAGTTGTTAAATTATCCGCTATATAGCCTCAAATTTAAATACATGACTTTTAAATTCATGAACATTCGTTAGCTTAAAAGTAATGATAAAAAGTTTGTTGCAGAATGGATGATTGTAAAAAAAGCGTATCTAATTTCATAAGCAAGTCACAACTTGCAATGTATTTGTATATGTTTTTTGTTTCATGAAAATAAGCCATATATACTAAATTTTATGTATCAATGTATCAAATTTTTGTGCAGGATTTTAAAATTTCAGAATGAAATCAGATTTAGTGCAGTCTTGAAAAAAATTATTGAATTATTGATATCTACATTAGGTGAATTTTTATAATTCACACATAATTAAGTGATGAAAAGAAAAATTAAATAAATATAGTTAAGAGTAAAACAATATTTAGGAAAATATATATGCCCATCAATATTTTAATGTTTTTTCTGAAGAAGGAAAATCATTTTTATATGCTTGAAATTTGAATTTGTGTAAATAAAATTTTTAATTTTTAGATTCATTTTTTCAGTAAAACTATATTGATTCTATTTTTTTTTAAGATTTATTTATATCTTCTGCTATGTACGTAGATCTTTATATGAAGACATTCTAAATGTCTTTATATAAATATATTTAAAATTTTGTTAAAATTTTTTTTAAAAATAATATCTAATCTTTTCTTAACTACTCTCTAATCGGATATTTAATGATTACTTCTTAAAATTAATAAATTTTTTTAGAAATTATGTCACTTTTTATTGTATGATTGTTAAAAGTTTTGACAGATATAAAAATATTTGTGATATATTATTTTTATTAATATTTGTGATACATTAATATTTGTGATTTATTAAGTGATATATTATTTTATTTAATTATATCTACAGTAAAAATTTCAAAAAAAGGATGACTGACATGATTACAATATTTATGTATGCCCTTTATTTGTATATAAAAAATGTATAAATTACATAACTTCATATTAATTTGATTTTTTGTCAGTTTGAAGTGCTAGTTACATTATATTTAAAATGAGGGATTTTGCTTTTCAATTTTCGTGGGAATAGCATATTGAATCAAAAGTAAAATAAAATATTTTAGATATTTATATATTTGTTTATATAACAACCTTGAAATATTTTGTTTATATAACAACCTTGAAATATTTATTAAAAGTAAATATCAGGAATTTTTTTAAATAACAAATTGATTTAGTCAGGATTTATTTAACAAAAATAATTTTTATTATTCGAGAATCTTATGAATAACATTTTAATTTATGCTTTTAAAATTTCTAGTTAAAGTGAAATTGAGATTTTTAATCATTAAGGAATAATATAATAATATTTTTATTCCTTTAAAATTTCTATAATTTTAGGAAAATTTATGTTTAATTCCAGATAATTTTCAAAAAAAAAAAAAAAAAAAAAAAAAAAAAAAAAAAAAAAAAAAAAACCGTTTCATTTAGTCAGGATTTTTCTACACAAAAATAATTTTAAATGTTTGAAGAATCACAAAAAATTACCATTTTTATTTGCATCTGAATTTTCTATAATTTTAGAAAAATTAATTTTTTAATTATAGATTATTTTAAAATAATTCATTTAGGCAGAATTCATTATTTTGACAAAAATAATTTTTAATGTTTAACAAATCAAATAATTTCGTTAATGTTCACTTTAAAATTTCTAGAATTATAACTGTAATCAAATTGAATTATTTTAATTTTGGATTATTTCTAAATAAATAACAATTTTCAAATCAAATAACTTATATCGATGAATTATATATCCTTCACAGGAAATTTCTATCTTCAATGAAATCAGAAAGCATAATTATTCCTTCAAAAAAAATATATTAATGTTTTCCCCATCCCAAATCTATAGCAAAAGCACGGAAAATACGAAAAATATCAAAACTGAAGAAAGAAACCAGTTGTTCATTTCTTAAATCAGCAAAGGAAATATTGCTTTCTAAGTAACAAAATGTCTAGTAACATAACATTCTTAAAATAATGAAAATCAACTGTTATCAAATAACATATGGTTATTATATAACAGGCATTCTTAAAAAAACGTATTCTCTTCGTTACTGAATAACAGACCGTTCTTCATTAATAACGAGCAGTTGTCAAACAACATTTTGTTTCTGCTTAACAGACAGTTCCTTGAATTATGAATAATTTCCCTACAACATTTAGTTACCGTATGACTGTTCCAGACAACACAAAGTTACTGATATTTCAGTAGACAACTATTTTTAAATAACTAATCTATCAATTAAAGCCAGAAATTGCCAACTCGTATGATACCTTGATATGGCAGCACGGAGTAATTTAAAGGTTTGTTATTAAATAACGCTATTTTTAAAATAGCCGGTTATTCTAATAATGTTTAAAAACATATAACTTTTATAAAATAACAGTTACGTTAAATAATGACGATCTCTAATTTCTATACCTAATTGTAAACTTATTATATCTTAATGTGAAATTATTTAATTAATTGGTATTCTAGCCTTTTTTTCCCTAAACAATGTATTTCTAGAAGAGAAATAGTTGTGCTTTTCAAGAATCTAGCTTTAAATACTTACTTATATAGTTCCGCAAGATCTTTTATTATCATTTTTTAAAACTTTTGTTTTCATTGTAGATTTTGAAACGTTCAATCAAAAATTACCGAAATTTCTACATTGCAGAGGATTTATTTAATTCTGTTGATGTATGGAGCATTCAGAGAAATGGATTCTAGTAGTAGAGATGCTGTATTGACTGTTGCAAAGGTGTAGAGAGTGATGCCTGAACCATTCATCACAAGCAGCAAGGAGATAAATGATATTTTGGGAATTCTGGTTCCAGCAGAATCAAAAGAACGTGTAGTAACTGTCGTTTGATTTACGAACAAGTATTTGGGAGAGTATCTTCCACTCCTCGTTCTCTTAGGCACTTATCTCATTGTGCAGTTAGAGGTGCCATCAGTTGAAATGGTAGATTGCCAGAAGGTGTTGGGAAATTGATATTCCAGTACAATTAAAACATTATTTAATTTTGGAAAAATAGATCATCAATTAATCTGCTGTTTGTATATATTGAATCAATGTAAAATACAAAGATTTCTGAATTTATCAATATTAAATTGTATAAATATTTACAATTAAAACATTATTTAATTAAAATATTATTTGGTACAATTAAAACATTATTTAATTTTGGAAAGATAGATCATCAATTAATCTGCGGTTTGTATATATTGAATCAATGTAAAATACAAAGATTTCTGAATTTATCAATATTAAATTGTATAAATATTTAACAATAAGCATTTTTCTTTGTGGAAAAGTTTTATACGTTTTTCTTATGAAATGTTTCATTTTATTACAATATCTATCAGCAATGTATTAAACAGGAGTGTTTCACTTATAAATATATTCATTATTTTGTTTTTTGTTAATTTGGTATTATATTGAGTTATATAAATTATTTAAAGTTTCAAAATGTGGCAAAACCACTAAGAATAATTTTACTTTGCCAATTTTATTGAAAAAAATCATTCTAATATCGCAATGGATACCAATGTCGTGGACTTTAGTGAAAATAAATGTTATAGACTTTGTAGTAAATACCATAGTTAATGAAATAATTAATGATTGTATATCCTGTTTAAATTATTATTTACTTTTATATGAAAGGAAATTCCCTACAAAGTTTTGCTATATATTCACTTTAATTGAAAATTTTCAGATTAATTAATTTATTATTATAATCATTGGTTTTGACAAATTACAAAGCATAAATCTGATTAACAGTCTTATTCTTTACGATTAGAATTTTTATTTTTTTAAAAGAAAAATTAAAGATTTCAAATATACAAATTGTCTGCTTGGATAGGTTTTTAAATTTAGTTAAAAAAATTTCAAATATATAATTAAAATATTCAAAAAATTCAATTTATTATAATTAATAATTAGAAAACAGTTTAAAAAGTTAAAAGCTTTAGTTATTAAAAAAAATTAAAGTAGTGAAATATGCATACACTTTATGACTTTAATAGTGTTTAATACTTTACTAATTCATATATTTCAAATTATATAAATTTTTTATTTATATTCAATTTAAAGTTTTAAAACTCTAATCAATTTCATGGCTCTTTGTGAAAACTGATAATTCTTAATCTCTTTCAAGAAATAAAGGTTTACTCTTCCAAATAATAACTTACTCTTAATAGTTATTGTTAAGAATAAAAATTAAAACAGTTCCTTATTGTGTTAATTTTTATTGACACTAAACTGTATTAATTTTTTTCAAGGCACTCCTTGTTGCTTTAAAAAAAGAAAAAAAAATCATATAGCTTATAATTAAAGGCATTGGTGAAAATTTTGTGAATAAGAATAGGATTTTGTTTTCGTATTAATTACCTGTATTTTTATGTATAAGTTTATTTATTTATATTTACAAATAACTCTTGTTTGGTTCTTTTTCTAGCTATAGTCTATCAGAAAATAAATTATTAAGTAACTATTTCATATATTAATGACTCTATCTAATTCTAATGCAAAAAAAACTCTAATATAACTACACATAGTAATATTGTAAATATGTATGATAGTAATGTTATATTGAAAATATTAGTTTTATAAATTCTTATGGTGTTAACTTTGATTTATATAATATTTCATGTTAAAAAGAAAGATTGTGTTACCATTTAATATTCTACTAAATCGACTGATAAGCCAAACACCACAAATATGAACAAAACTATCATTGTTAAACTAATTATTTATGAAACAAAGAATGTAAAATAGACGAAATGATATTGCTAATGATCTCAAAATTGGATTAAATGCTGCTAATTAGAGCCAAAATGTTGTAAGCGATAACAGTGATGTGTTTGAATATCAATCAGTCCCGTAAAAGCACACTTTGCTTGCTAAGCCAAAGTGCTCACCTCGTTCGACAAATGAGTAAACAAACGCAAAAAAATAATAATATATATCCCTTAAAATAATGTAGAAAACTTGAGGATAATACTGAACCAATGAAAACATTTTTTTGATCATATTGAAATCTCAAGTTAATTTTCCTAAATAGATAAATATTTTTAATTCAATAAATAAAAATTACTAAAGGAATTATCAATATCACAAAATAAATATTAAATTTATAGTAAGAGCTATTTTTGTATTCAAATAAGTAATCATAGTTTTATCTTTGATTGGTATTAAAATATCTTTGAGAAATAATTGTTACGAATCAGAAAACTTGTGTTTGAGAGAGAGAGAGAATTCAAATTTCCTAAATTATTTTATTATATACTCTCTTCGAGTGGAGATAAAGGTATATTTTCTTCATATCCTTGAATGCATTTTTCAGTTTAATAAAAAAAAAAACAATCTCTGCCGCAGTAAACATAGACTTGCCACAGGCCTCGAGGGATTGTCTTCAAGTGATTTTAAAGAGCCTTAAGAGTTATTAGAGGCAGCCATTCAGCCTGATTTGGAATCTGAATCTTGGGATGAAGTCTATAAAATCCGACCTTCAGTGTAGGGAAAGGATCAATTCCTGCTATGTTCACAAACATTAATGTTTGTGAAGCAAAGGAAAATAGAACTTTCATTCTTCCTTATATAAATCACAATATGTACACAAAATTTTTATGTACTAATCTTATTTTAAATGTAAATTATGTTAAACTGAAAAATGTTATCCTCGTATAATTATTTAGAATCTTTTGAAAAGCAGTCATGCCAAAATATGTAGGTGAGAATTTTCTCTAGTGTCCCAATGGAGCGCTCGACTCTCACATTGATCAACGGTAATATCTCAGAATTCCCATGTTTTTTTTAATTTGTTAAATTGTTTGACAAAGATTGCTTCTTCCTTGTAAAGCAAGGGAAATTAAAGTAGTGAAACAAAGTCCCGATTTTGCAATTTTTTTTAGTTGCAATACTAAAATAAACACCCTTATTTAATTATTTCAGAGTACCCTGATATGAAGAATAATGTGTGCTATTATTTTAGATTTTTCTAAAAAGAAGTTGGTGCAATCACATAGATATTTTGCTGTAATTTCTACTCTTAATCGTAAACTATAATTTTATCTTAATATGAAATTATTTAATCAATTTGTATTCTAGCCTTTTTTCATAAGCAATAAATTTCTAGAAGAGAAATAGTTGTTTCTGAAGCATCTACCTTTTATTAATTACTTATATAGTTCAATAAGATCTTTTATAATGATTTTTCTAACACTGTTGTTTTTATCGCAGATTTTGGAATGTTTTATCTAAAATCGGAATCTCTTCACTGAAGAGAACATATTTGATTCTGATGATGTACGGAGCCTTCATAGAAATGGACTCTGGCAGCCGAGATGCCATATGGACTGTTATCAAGGTGTGGAGGGGGCTTTAGAACCATTCATCACAAGACAAGAAATAAACGACACATTAGCCATACTGAATCCAACAGAATCAAAGAAACGTGTCAAAAATTTTTGTTTGGATTACGAACAAATTTTCGGGAGAGTATCTTTCACTCCTCGATGTCTTAGTGACATGTCTCGCTGCGCAGTTAGATGTGCAATCAGTCAAAATGCAAGATTGCCAGAAGGTGTTTGGAATTTGCGTATTCCTATTCCATTAAAACATTATTTAAGTTTGGAAATAAAAATCGATAAATTATCTTCGATTTTATAATTTTAAAAAATGTGATATTTAAAGATTTTTGCATTTATCTACATTTAATTGTATTTGTATTTTACAAGTCTTTTTCTATATATCAAACTGTTTTAATTTTCTTACATATGTCTTTTTATTTTTTGGATGCGTGTTCAAAATTCATCTGTTAACATCAATTTTGAAATTTTATTCTATAAATAAGCAAATAGTTTTAGAAGTATTAATTATAAGCTATTTTTGTGAAAAAATTTATTTATCATATAATTTAATTTAGGCATATTATTCAATTTATTTCCATATATGTTAAAATATTAGGCTAAACTAAGTATTACGGTCTCACCTTGCGGAGTGCGAAATCTCGCCAATGTCTTATGTCGCGAAGCGCGAAAAGTCACGAATTCTAGTTTTTGTTTACATCGCTAAGTGTGTTCTCCATGAATGTCTCCCAGGATTTTCATAATGTCGCCCTGGAATGTCTTGGAGAATGCAATCCGTCACTTGTCACCCCAATTTCTTGGAAAAGCAGGATGTCATCCATCAATTGTCATGCCCAATCGTAGGAACAGCTTGCTCACAATGTGAAAATTTGGCCATTTTCAATTTGCAAGCCATTGCATGAGTTACTCGTTGTGTTTTTCTACATCTGCCGTAAATCAATCGTGCCTTGAAATGCAGGCTATGAATTTGCAAGATATATTTGGTTTGAGTGATAAAGGGGAAAAAGAAGTGATTATGTGGTGTATGAATGTTGGATTAATTTCCAAAAATTATTTATATTGTAAATATAGTGTGGAAATTAAACTTGTTAATAGAATGGATGTGAGTGATAAGTGTGAATGGAGATGTAATGTGAGAGGAAAGGATAAGCATGATGTGAAAAGAAGCATTCGAAAGGGATCCTGGTTTTCCGAGGGACGATTGCCTGTGAGTGTGTTGTTGCAAATGTTGTATATGTGGGTGAAAAAGTTTTCAAATAAAATTATATATGATGAGTTGAAGGTATCTAGTCATGTTGTGGTTGATTGGAAGAGTTTTTGTTGTGATCTGTGTATCGAAGTATGAAAACAAATGAAATGGTCGGAGGACCTAGTGTGATTGTTAAAATAGACGAAAGTAAATTTGGAAAGAGAAAGTATAATAGAGGAAAGAAAGTTGATGGAAGGTGGGTGTTTGGAGGTATCAAAAGAGAATCTGGAAGGTGTTTTATGAAAGTTGTAGCATGCAGGTCAAAGGAAGTATTGTAATGAATCTTGAGAGAGAATGTTGTGCATGAAGTGTAGTGATATCTGACTTCTGGAAAGCTTATGATTGTTTATCGGATGAAGGCTTCCAGCAATATCCTAAACTTGCCAATATCCTGTACTTAGCAAAAAAAATCGCCAAATGAGACCGTAATGCTCAGTTTTACCAAATATATTATTTTCTTTCATATTAGAATATATACGTTTATTTCTCAGAAAAGAGCAATTTCCTATTTCCTTTATCTCTTCTTTATAGGAAAATTTAAAATGATAATATATACAGGGTGATTCAAAACAACGTGGACAAACTTACATGGTAGATCAGTCATACAACAAGGATCAAAAATCGCATATGAACCGTGGGTCGCAAACGCCTGTAGAGCGCGCTAGAGTCACGAGAGGGCGTACTAAACAAACACGACTTGAGCAAACGGAGATTGTCTTCATTCGAGCCGTGGATGCGTTGGGTGTATTATGGCTACTTACACACACCGCGAAATGGCTGACATGCACTTAATTTACGGCATGGCCAAATGTAATGGACGAGAAGCCTTGCGAATGTATGGTGCGAAATATCCTGGTAGACAGTTGCCTAGCCGCTCATTCTTTGCCACTCTGCATCGACGATTGTGTGAAACCGGCTAGTTCGACGTGCACAAGCTGGATACTGGTCGCCAACGAACAACTCGGACGGTTGATGCTGAAGAAAGGGTTGTCCAAGAACTGGAGCGTAATCCTTCAACAAGTACACGAGTTGTATCCCGAGTGACCCATATCCCCCAATCTACCGTCTGGCGCATTGCACATGACGAAGGACTACATCCTTATCATTTACAACGCGTCCAGGTACTGGATCTGGGAGACTACAGCAAACGTATGGATTTTGCGCGGTGGTTTTTGCACAAAAATGATGCAGACCGAAACTTCGCAGCAAGTGTTCTCTTCACTGATGAGGCTGCCTTCTCATTAGAGGGTGTGATGAACTTTCACAACCTCCATACGTGGGCGGATGAAAACCCCCATGCCATACGTCCGCATGGCGCACAATGAAAATGTTCCATTAACGTGTGGGGTGGCATTGTAGGAGACTGTTTACTCGGTCCGTACATTCTCCCAGAAAGACTTACCGGCTCCATTTATCTAACATTCTTGCAAGAGGTTCTACCAGAAATGCTGAATGATGTTCCGATGCATATTCGTCCACGCATTCGATTTCAACACGACGGAGCTCCTGCACATTTCAGCACAGCCGTCAGAGCATATCTGCAGGCTACTTTTCCTGGCGGCTGGATTGGTCGCGGTGGACCGATCGCATGGCCACCACGATCACCAGATCTGTCTCCCTTGGATTTTTTCTTATGGGGATTTTTAAAAGGCCTTGTCTATGAAACACCTGTTGCAACGCCGGAGGACTTGGTAGGAAGGATTGTTGAGGCAGCAGGATGTGTTCGAGATACACCTGGTATTTTTGAGAAGGTGCGCTGTTCCATGCAACGTAGATGCCAGGCGTGTCTCGATGCATCTGGAAGAAACTTTGAGCATTTCCTGTAAGCTCGACATTAGTTGCATGTGAGTGAGTCATTAACAATAAAGATTTCGTTTCTTCTCTTTGTGTTATGTATTTTTTTAGATGCCCTGTAGCGGCTCCGGATCGCAGTTGCGACCCGCTGTTCATATGTGATTTTTGATCCTTGTTGTATGACTGATCTATCATGTAAGTTTGTCCACGTTGTTTTGAATCACCCTGTATATATATATATATATATATATATATATATATATATATATATATATATATATATATATATATATATATATACACATATATCTTTATGTAATCGCGATATATGTTATGTACAGCATGTCGTATAATTACATTAAGGTTTTATTTTACAATTAGATTAATATAAATGATTTTCAATATATAACAATTTAGAAGTATTAAATGAATAAAGGATTTTAAATTTTTTAATTTTTTATCTGAATGATTTATTTTTAGCACATTAGATATTACAATATCTACATTAGACGAATTATGTTTCACATTTAATTGAGTGATGAAAAGAAAAATGAAATAAATATAGTGAAGAGAGTTAAACAATATTTAGGAAAATGTATATGCCCATTAATGTTTTGATGTTTCTGAAGAAGGAAAATCATTTATATATGCTTATAAATATTATGACAATATTGAAAGTTGGATTAGTGTAAATACAATATATGGAATTTGTAGATTCATATTTTTGCAGTGAAACTGTTTTGCTTCTATTTTTTTTTCAATTTATATTTTCTACTCCACATGTAGATCTTTATATGAAGACGTTCTAAACGTCTTTATAGAAATATATTTAAAATTTTCTTATGATTTTTTTCTTTATTCGAAATAAATATTTTAAAATATCTGATATCTTAACTACTCTCTATTCGGGTACCTAATGATTACTTTTATTTTAAACTAATCAATTTATTTAGAAATTATGTCACTTTCCATTATACGATTGTTAAAGGTTTTGATAGATGTAAAAATATTTGTAGTTAGTGATATATTATTTTTTTATATCTACAGGAAAAATTACAAAAAAAATTGACTGACATGATTATAATAATTGTGTATGCTCTTTATCGGTACATATAATATAAAAAATGTATAAAATACATAACTTCAAATTAATTTGATTTTTTGTCAGTTTAAAATGCTAATTTTCTTTATACTTAAAATGAGTGATTAAATTTTAATGGAAATAGTATATTGAATCTAAAGTAAAATAAAATATTCAATGAAATATTTTAAATATTTATATATTTGTTTATATATCAACTTTGAAATATTTATTAAATATAAATATTTGGATCTTTTTAAAAATAACAAATTCATTTAGTTAGAATTTTTTGACAAATAATTTTTAATGTTTGAAGAATTCCATAATTATTTTTATTTACATCTAAAATTTCTATAATTATAGCAAAATTAATTTTTTTAAATTCCAGATTATTTTAAAAATAATAATTCACTTAGACATTTTTTGACAAACATAATTTTTAATATTTAACAAATCAAATATCATTAATATTCACTTTAAAATTTCTATAATTTTAACTATAGACAAAATAATTTAATTCCAGATTATTTCTAACTAAAATTACTATTTTCAAGTCAAATAATGTATCTGAATAATATTTCCTTTACAAGAAATTTCTTCCTTTAATGAAATGAGTAGGGATAATTCTTTCTAAAAATAAATATCTTAATATTTTCCCCATTCCAAATCTATAGCAAACACACAGAAAACCTGAAAAATATCAAAAATGAAGAAAGAAACCAGGTCCTTTCAGTATTTCTTAAATCTGTAGAGCAAATATTGCTTTTAAATTAACGAAATGTTGTCTAGCATCTTGACGTATTTGAAATAATGAAAATCAACTGTTATATCAAATGCCAATTCGTTATTACATATCAGGCGTTTTTAAAATAATGAAGCATTCTCATCGTTACTGAATAACATACTGTTCTTCAATAATGATGAGTTATCAAACAATATTTCGTTTCTGCATAACGAACAATTTCCCTACAGCATTTCATTACCGCATCGCTTCCAGACAATGTGCGGTTACTGATTTTCCAGTGGACAAAAATTTTAATTTTGAATTAATCTGCCAACTTAAGTGAGAAATCGCCAAATCATACGATACCTTCTCATGGCAGCTTGAAGTAATTTCATGGTTTGTTATTAAATAATGCTATTTTTAAAATCACCTTTTATTCTAATGTTTAGAAATATGTAACTGTTATAGAATAACAGTTATGTTAAATAACGACTATCTCTAATTTCTACACTTAATTGTAAACTGTTCTTACATCTTAATATGAAATTATTAATTGGTACTTTAGAATTTTTTCGTAAGCAATATATTTCTAGAATAGAAATAGTTGTGTTTTTCAAGCATCTAGCTTTAATTATTTATTTATATAGTTCCATAAGATCTTTTATAATCATATTTTAATACTTTTTATTGTAAATTTTGGAAAGCTCAATCAAAAATTATTGTAATTTCTTCCCTGAAGAGGGTCTGTTTGATTGTGATGATGTACAGAGCATTCTGGTCGCAGAGATGCCGCGTTGGCTGTTGTCAGGCACCTGTGGAGGGCGCTGCCTGAACCATTCATTACAAGCCAGGAGGTAAATGACACTTTAATAACGCTGGTTCTAGCAGAATCAAAAGAAAGTGTTCAACTGTTTCATTTGGATTATGAGCAAGAATCATGGAAGACTTCCTATTCCAGAGTTCGGAAAGAAAGAAATACCCAAACTCCTGGAACCAGGGGGTACGTGTACCTTCCTGGGGCTTGAGCACAGCCACCAGGCACGTCGGCAGGTGGTGGATAGCCGAATGTCCTGTAGGAATGAAAGGATAGCCTTGAATATAGAATCAGAGGCCGCGAACCAGCTCCCGTAAACCCTGGTGTTATGCATTCCGTGCCTAGGGCTAAGGCACCGCGGTATTGGTGTCTTAACGGAGCCTCTAGTTGCTTGGCGAACTTCTAGAGTAATTTGCCTTGCCCAGTAACTCAGGCAATGCTGGGTGGACTTATATTACCTGAGCTTTTTTAATTGTTATCTTGTGGCTGAAAAGACACAAGAAGTAACAAACCTTTCTGCATTTGCAGGTGAAGCCTCTAAAGTAGACCTTGTTGAAAAGACAAGGGAACTCAGAGGCAATCTTGTAAAGGGGCAGCAATGAATCCTTCACTTGAGGTAGAAATGACCTCTAAACCATCTTCTTCTGGTGGAAGTCAGGAAGCTATTCCTAGCATGACTGACTTTCTGACCAGATGGGACTATTTCAGCAAGACCTTATCTGCTGGAAATGTCATATGCTAGAGGAAACGGCAGAGCATGTCATTTACGAATGTGAGGCTCTTGCCCTCCCTAAATTAACTTCTTTAGGCTTCATCCATACTAGAGAGTTACACCTAGACTCCATTAAAGGGTTATCGGACTTTATTAGTAAAGTAGGTGACCCGAGCAATTGAAACTAGGAAACATTGGGTTTGGAGTTAATGGTACGAAATGCTGATAAAAGCAGAGGTGCCCAATGACGTACAAACTCAATTTTTAAGAGGAAGAAAAAGAAGAATACCCAAACTTGTCAATCTCGAAGTGCTGTTCGAGGTGTATTAGTCGAAATGGAAGATTGTCAGAAGGTGTTGTGAATTTGCCTATTCCACTAGAATTGAAGCATTATTTAAAGTTTTTAGTACTCATCTATATTTAATTGTATATGTATATTTAATTACAAACGGCATTTTTCTCTATATAAAATTGTTTTTCATTTTCTTACGTAAGTTTTATTTTTTTCAATGTTGTATAATTACATTAAGGTTTTACTTTACAATAATTATATAAATATAAATGATTTCCAATGAATAACAATTTAGCAGCATTAAATTAATAAAGGATTTTAATTTTTAATTCAATGATTTATTTTTAGCACGTTATGTGAAAATTCTTCATTTTCAATTTTAATTTAAAGATTAATTAATTGTTTAAAGCCTATACATACCTATATTTCACAAATCATGGATTTCTACATGCTCAAAATATTTTGAGCAGTTTAAATGCCTAAATGGGTTCCTATAATTTAAAAATAATTAGCTGAATTAAACACTGAATGGAAATAAGGCCCAAAAGTGATGGACTGACACCAGAGTCAAATGAATGGAATATTGATTGCCTTTGTTGCAAACACAGTAATAAATTTAAAGTATAAATAAAAATAATGACTTAGGCAATGCTCCTTGCACTGAGAGGTGATATGTTCATTACCAGTCATATCTAAATATCAGGAAGTCATTCTTGCTTTAATTTGTCTTCTGTTGTGGTGGGTGCCTCAGAGTTTTCTACAGCATTATGTTACTGCATAACTGTTCCAAAGTGCTGTTACTGATGTTCCAGTGGACAACAATTTTAATTTAAAATTAATGTGCCTACTAAAGCAATAAATCGCCATATCGTTTGACACCTTTATATGGCAGCTCAGAGTAATTTAAAGATCTGTTATTTCATAAAGCTATTTTTAAAATAATTGGTTATTCTAATAACGTTTAATAACTAATAATTAATTTGTTATAAAATACTTGTTACATTAAATAACGTTCATTTTTTTTCTATTAGTTGTACTACAAACGTATGTTTGCAAATTTGTTAATGGTTGTTGTGATTGATAATTTGATTATTATGTCTTCTATACAAAATCAAGAAAAAATGACCTTTTCGGGGGCAAATACTTCTGCATCCTCAGAAGTTTTTGATTCTGGTATTAATAAAAGTAGAGAAGAATTTATCTTGTGTGAGAATTCAAATTTTGGTGTGTATGAGAGTTCTAATTCTCGTATGTGATAGAATTCTGATTCTATTAAGAGTGAAAATTTTGATTTTGTCATGTAGTTTGATTCTATTGTGAATGATATGATTGACTGTGTGAATGAGAGTGATTTTGTTTGTTCTGATTGTTTAAAATATTTTAAATACAAATATAATTTGAAAATCCATGTTCATAAACTTCATTGTAATGACACTACACATATTGAGTCTTGAAAAATCGTATTTGTATGTCAGGCAGAAAATTCTAATAATATGGTTCAGTGTGCAAAAGATTTGATTGAGACTGAGAGTAGTTTTATGTGCTCTGATTGCATAAAAACTTTTACAAATAAATGCAATTTGAAACGCCATGCATATAAATTACATTCTGATAATATTGCTGTAATTGAGTCTTTAAACCGTGATCGATCATTGAGCTACAAATGTGGGGATTGCCATCTCAAATTGAGGGACCTAAAAAATCTTAAATGCCATCAGAATAAAAGTCATAATCCTAAATTTTCACAAACAAATACTATGTCCCCTATGTCATGGTAATTTCGAAATGCGAGAAATAACATTTAATTTTAAAAATGTTCACGATATTGATATAAATCTTGCTGTGCTAGAATTTAATTCACTTAATGATTTTTTGACATGGAAGGCAAAAATTGAAAACAACACAAAATCAAAATTTGTTTCTTATGCCAATAGTAATAATATACATATTGTAAAATATTATAATTTCAGATTCCACTGTTCAGGAAATTTTATATCAGAAAGTAAAGTTTTGCGTCATTTAAAAATCCTTGGCAGCAATAAAATTAATGCATCCTGCCTAGCTGGAATAAAAGTAACAGAATACACAGATGGGAAGTGTGTAGTGTCGTATCAGCAAGCACATATTAGGCATTAGAATCCTTTAGGTCTCTTATTTTTAACTGCAGATGAAAGAAAGAATATAGCCTCAAAAATTGCAGCAAATATTCCACTAGATAATATTTTAGATGAAATAAGAAATTCTGTATAAGATGTTGTTCTTGAGAGGGTTCATTTACTTGCAAAATAATCTACATAATATTGAAAAGTCTTTCAATCTGTCTTCTGATTCTTTGAAGCATGAAAATGATGTGGTCATTGGTTATTGTGGCGAATTGTTATTCAGACAAGTGATTTTAAATTGTATGAATAACAAGTGTTGACACAGAATATTTATGCCCTCGTCAGCTGATCAATCTTACTAAACAAAAGCATTCCTTCCTGGCAAAGACAAATATTACTTGTTTCCACCATAATAATTATTGAGAGACACACAAAATGCTAAAAAGTTAATTTTACTCTGTGTTTTGATTGAGGCATAAAATGTACGCTTATAATATTAATAAAATCATTTATATTCCAATAAATTATTTATAGCTTTTACCTACATAACAATAGTAGTAACTTAATTTAAATAAAGTCTTGAAATACTGATAATTCAATGTGAAAAAAATCATAGAATAAAATGAAATGAAAGTGTAGGAGCCGTCTTATTGACTAATGAATTCAAGTGGACTGTATTCTTTAATAAAAACATTTATTCAAACATAACATTAAAAAGTGATATCGGAAGAGCGACGGCAGGCCCGTCTCTCACCTTTTAATGTTACAGCTAATCTTACAAAATTACGTAAACAGCTCTCTCTCTTGGGTGAGTAAGAGCGCCATCTATATGATAAGGAAGGTCTTAACATACTCTCCCGGGTTGAAATGTTTATTTCAAAACAATATCATGAATTTACATCGAAATATAATTAACATTATTCAATTAATAGCTCCAAATATTTGAAAAATTCAAATGTTTAACACTTGACTACATACACATTATACAATACAATAAGCACTCATTACAATATACATGACCCTTCAGGGGTTTACCTTCTTTAGGTAAACACGGGTGTCACAATCCCGAGGTACCCTAGTGATCTCTCTCTGTCCCCCTCATTATTTTCTTCTCTCCTCTACTCTTCTGCCTTTTCTTACTTCTCTCCCTCGTTGTGGTTGCCTCGTAAGAGGTTGAGGGCTCCCCTTGAGTAGCTTTTGCCGCTCTGTTGCTATTAGCTCCTCATGGGAACTAAATCACCCACGTGTTTGCAGTGCTTGGAGACCCGTGTCCCTAAAAAGAAGGATCCTGGTAATTGAGGCCTCCAGAGACCAACACATTGCTTTGGCCTCTGCTTCAGGTAAACGGGAAATGTGTTGTGGTCCCAGCACATCAATCGGCTTTATGGATCAAGCGATCGGTACATTTACTGGGTGACTCGTTAAGGGTGGAGACAACTTCAGGGATATACCGTGAGCGAATAGGGACTGACTAGCAATGGTACAATTAACCTGCATCCCCTCGTAGGGCTCCGTGGTGGGTGGTGCCGTCTGGTCCCTGAATTTTAACTTTTTGCTACATGGAACTACCTACATTATCTTCACTCCCACGGGAGGAACAATTGTCAATGTGTTCTGAAAAATTTTTTGTTATCCAAAAAAAAAGAGGGAACTTTTCAGTTTGTTTCCCCTTTTGTTATTGAAAAAAGTGTTTCTGCTTCTCTTGGAGGAGTAAAATCACTAAAGAAATTAAGATCTGGCGATCTCTTACTGGAGACGTCCTCTTAAAGACAATCCATATTGATGATGACGATGAGAACTCTGGGCGATATGGATGTGATTGTAACACCTCACGGGAATTTAAATTTTTCTCGTGGTGTGATTCAGAGGATTTGCAATATACATCTACTGATGAGATTCTTGAAAATCTTAAATCCCAGAAAGTTTGCGCTGTAAAAAGAATGACAATCAAAAGAGATGGCATTGTATTGAAAACGAACAATCTTGTTTTCACATTTGCCACTCCAGAGTTACCGCAACACGTAAAAGTTGCTTATTTGCGTTGTTCTGTGAGACCATACTTTCCAAATCCTCTGAGATGTTTTCAATGTCAACGCTTTGGACATTCAAAATTAGCTTGCAGAGAAAAACTTACTTGTGCCCGTTGTGCTAACATCGGCCATGATAGTATTACCTGCAACGCTAAAGAGGTGTGTGTCAACTGCCAAGGCGACCAACCCTCCTACTCTGGATCTTGTCCAGCCTGGCAGATTGAAAAGGAAATCACAGCCATCAAAATAAAGAACAAAGTTTCCTACCCAGAAGCTCGTAAAATAGTTTCCTCGCTCACTCCTCAATCTGGCACTAGTTATGCTGCAGCAGTTAAGAAGAGCACTAGATCTTATGGTACTCAAACAGAAACTGAGTCCATTGATATAAAAAGACTGCCTGTGAAGCAAAAAACAGTACACGCTACCATACCAGTTATCAGAAACTCAACTTTTGCAAAATCAAAATCCTTAAAGGCTAGAAAATTAAAAATTGCCAAGGAAGGTCCTAGAAAGTCTTCATTAACAACAAAAAAAGCTCTTCTCTGTCTGGATGCAGGCGCTGTCAAACTGCATCCATCAGAAGATGATTTCAATTCGGAAGATTCATCTGAGATGACGATGAGCAACAGTGATAAAGGTTAGAATATATTCCATTGATGACTTTCTTTGTTTCCTGGAATTGTCGTGGTTTTCGGTCTCGCATTGATGTCATCAAATCCATCATCTCTCGCTACAACCCTACCTGTGTGGTTCTCCAGGAAACATTCCTGAATCACCAAAATGCGTGGGTTTCAATGCTTTAGAAAGGATTGTGGTGGTGATGCTGCTGTGTCTGGTGGAATTTGTGTAATTACATCAAACAATTTCACCAGTACAGCTCATCAATTAAGAGCTACACTCCAGGCTGTGGCTGTTAGAATCTACACCACATGTCTAATCACGCTTTGTAGCCTCTACTTACCACCGAATGATGTCATCCAAGCAGAGGAACTGAATGAATTAGTGGATATACTCCCAACTCCATTTTTAATGCTCGGTGATTTTAACGGCCATAGTTCTTTTTGGGGTAGTGATGATACGAATTCTCGCGGTCGTCAGATAGAACAGTTCATTTCTGACAACTGTCTCTGTCTGCTTAATACCGACGAGAAAACTTATTTCCACGAACCTACATGGACATTTCACTCTCTTGACTTAGCTATTTGTTCTCCATCACTCCTGCCATTGCTCAATTTTGCTGTCGGAAATGACCTCTACAATAGTGATCATTTTCCTCTAATCGTGTCTCAGGCTGGAAGTAATAGTGTGCGCCACAATCCACCTAATTACGTGTACAGTCGAGCCGATTGGGCTCTTTTCACGCAATTGGTAGTGATCAGTGAGACAAGTGTTAAGACAGATGTGATAGATGATGCCGTTAATCATGTCACTGACAAAATAATCCGAGCTGCGGATGTTGCTATCCCTAAAAATTCCATCATTCCACATAAACACCGAAAACCTTGGTGGAATGAAGAGTGTCAACTCTCCTATAAGAAACAATGGAATATATTCCGAAGATACCCAACCACGGAGAATCTTATTGCTTTCAAGAAAGCCAAAGCGTTTGCTCGTAGAGTTAGACGTAAGAGTCAGAGGGAATCTTGGATTCGTTATGTGTCATCAGTTACGGCATCGACATCAAGCAAACAGTTATGGAGGAAAGTGAAAGTGGTATTTATCAGGATCACTGCATTCCTGTTTTAAAAACTGGAGCTGCTGTACATTCCTCACCGGTAGATATTGCCAATGTCATCGGAGAAACTTTTGCTTGTGTTTCCAGCTCTGATTCATATAGTCCTACTTTTCAATGGACTAAAAGAATTGCAGAGCGGACACAAGTAATATTTGATGATCGACATAATCTACCTTATAATTGTGCTTTTCGATTGTCGGAATTAAAGACAGCCCTATCTCAGGCTAATAATACCAGTCCAGGGCTTGATGGAATTTCCTATCAAATGCTCTGTCATTTAGACAATGATTCATTATTGAACAGATTGATATTGTTTAATAGAATCAGGACGGAACATGTCTTTCTAACTTCTTGGAGGGAAGCGATAGTGATTCCGATTTTGAAGCCTAGCAAAGATTCATCTGACCCTCTGAGTTATCGTCCAATAGCTCTCACGAGTTGCTTGTGCAAAACATTTGAGCGTATGGTCAATGCTAGACTCATTTACGTCTTAGAGAAGAATAATTGCATACCTCGTCATCAAGCGGATTTCGAAGAGGACGATCCACTATAGATAACATAGTAGACCTAGAATCCCAAATTCGAAATGCTTTCGTGAGGAGAAGCCACGTTGTTGCAATCTTCTTCGACGTTGAGAAAGCTTATGACCGTACATGGCGCTATGGAATTCTCCGTAGTCTGCCTAATCTTGACTTTAAGGGTAATCTTCCAATATTTATCCAAAATTTTCTAGCCTCACACTTTTTTAAAGTACGCGTTGGAACTACAATTTCCAATACTTCTAGCCAAGCTGAGGGTGTCCCTCAAGGTAGTGTTTTAAGCGTAACCCTTTTTAACCTTTTCATCAGTAACATACTTCATCAGTTACCATCTTCTGTTCATAGTAATTTATATGTCGACGACTTACAAATATATCAGGGAATAATCATATCATGAATATAATTGAAGGACATTTGCAAATAACTGTAAATAATCGAATTACTTGGTGTGAACGGAATGGCCTAAGTATATTTCCTAGTAAGAATTGCTGTGTTCATTTCTGCGGGAACCCCTCAGGAGGTTTACCTTCTTTAGGTAAACACGGGTGTCACAATCTCGAGGTACCCCGGTGATCTGTCCTCTTCTTTAATTTCCTCTCTCCTCTACTCTTCTGCTTTTTCTTCCTCTTCTCCCTGAGTGTGAGTGCCTCGCAAGAGGTTGAGGGCTCCCCTTGAGTAGCTTTCGCCGCTCTGTTGCTATTAGCTACTCTTGAGGACTAAATCACCCACGTGTTTGCCGTGCGTGGAGACCCGTGTCCCTGGAAAGGAGGATCCTGGTAATTGAGGCCTCCAGAGACCAACACATTGCTTTGGCCTCTGCTTCAGGTAAACGGGAGGTGTGTTGTGGTCCTAAGCACATCAATCAGCTTTATGGATCAAGCGATCGGTACATCTACTGGGTGACTCGTTAAGGGTGGAGACCACTTCAGGGATATACCGTGAGCGTATAGGGACTGACTAGCATTGTTGCAGTTGATTTGCTGCATCCCCTTGTAGGGCTCCGTGGTGGGTGATGCCGTCTAGTCCCCGAATTTTTTAATATACTATATGGATAAAACTATTAATTCTTCTCTCCCTTTGGAGCAACAGTTTTCTATGATAAATGCTAAGTATTTTATTGTTAAAAGAACTGAAGATGGTTCTTTCCAATTTGTCTCGCCTTTTCTCATTGAAAAGACCATTTCATCTTATGTAGGAGAAGTCAAAAATATTAGAAAGCTACGATCAGGCGATATTTTAGTTGAGATTGCTTCTGATACACAAGCAATACTCATACAATCACTCAAATCAATTGGAAATGTGGATGTGGTCATTCAGCCTCATACAACATTAAATTTTTCCAAAGGAGTCATTTCTGCAGCAGATCTCATATATACATCAACAGATGAAATTCTTGAAAACTTAAAATCTCAAAAAGTATGTGCTGTGAAACGAATAACTCTTAATCGAGATGGCATAACAATCAATACAAAACACCTAATTTTGACATTTACCACTCCAGACTTGCCACAACATATAAAAGTTGCATATATGAGATGTTCAGTAAGACCATACATACCGAATCCGCTGCGCTGCTTTCAATGCCAACGTTTTGGCCATTCAAAAATAGCTTGCAGAAGTAAACTTACTTGCGCCCGTTGTTCTGACGTTGGCCACGATAGTGTTACCTGCAATGCTAAAGAGGTTTGTGTCAACTGTAAAGGCGACCATCCTGCTTATTCACGAGCTTGCCCAACATGGCAGTTGGAAAAAGAAATTACTTCCATCAAAATCAAAAATAATGTGAGTTATCCGGAGGCTCGACGAATTGTCGCCTCACGTACACCAAAGCCAGGTATCAGCTATGCGACTGCTACTAAAAAAATCACTAAATCTTGCTCCACACAAACCGATACTATTTCAGATCCATCAACAAAGCCATCTCCAAAGCTAAAAGAGACAAAGTCTTCAACTGTTATTCCTAACCTGTCATTTGCTAAATCAAGATCAACCCAAGCAAAAAAATTAAAACTAGCTAAAGAAGGCGCTCGTAAGTCTTCCTTGACAGAAATTAAAGCCAGGCTTGCGTTGGATGAAGACACGGTTAAACTGTATCCCTCAGATGCTGATAGTTTGGACGATTCATCTGAGACTCCAATGAGCACCGCTGGTGAATAATATTTCTGCCAATTATGACCTTTGTTTCATGGAATTGTCGAGGTTTTCGTTCTCGTATTGACGACGTCAAATCTGTTATCTCTCGCTACAACCCCGCATGTGTGGCTCTCCAGGAAAAATTCCTGAAGCCCGCTGTAAACACCAAACTGCGTGGGTTTCAGTGCTTCAGAAAGGATAATGGTGATGCGTCTGTATCTGGAGGAGTTTGCATATTCACATCAAACTCATACGCAAGTACAGCACATCAACTAAGAACTACACTACAAGCTGTAGCTGTGAAAATTCACGTAAACTGTCTAATCACTGTATGTAGCCTATATTTACCACCACAAGACGTCGTAAATGCAAAGGAACTAGACGATTTAGTTGACCAACTCTCAGCTCCATTTGTACTCATTGGTGATTTTAATGGCCATAATACCCTGTGGGGTAGTGAAAATACGAATTCTCGCGGTCGTCAGATAGAGCAGTTCATATCTGACAATTGCCTCTGTCTGCTGAATACCGACGAGAAAACTTATTTCCACGAACCAACACGGACGTTTCACTCTCTTGACTTAGCTATTTGTTCTCCATCACTCCTGCCATTGCTGAATTTCGCTGTCGGAAGTGATCTCTACAATAGTGATCATTTCCCTCTAATCGTGTCTCAGGCTGGAAGTAATAGTGTGCGCCACAACCCACCTAATTACGTGTACAGTCGAGCCGATTAGGCTCTTTTCACGCAATTGGCAGTGATCAGTGAGACAAGTGTTAAGACAGATGTGATCGATGATGCTGTTAAATATATCACCGACACAATAATCCGAGCTGCGGATGTTGCTATCCCTAAAAATTCCATCATTCCACAAAAACACAGGAAACCTTGGTGGAATGAAGAGTGCCAACTCTCCTATAAGAAACAAAGGAAGCAGTGGAATATATTCCGAAGATATCCTACTACGGAGAATCTTGTTGCTTTTAAAAGAGCCAAAGCTCAAGCTCGAAGAGTTAGACGTCAGAGTCAAAGAGAATCTTGGATTCGCTATGTGTCGTCAATCAATTCATCGACAACAAGCAAACAATTGTGGAGGAAAGTTAAAGCAGCCAATGGTATTTATCAGGATTATTCTATTCCTGTATTAAAATCCGGAGCTGCAATACACTCCTCAGCGGTAGATATTGCTAATGTCATCGGTGAAACTTTTGCTAGTGTTTCCAGCTCTGATTCATATAATCCTACTTTTCTAAGGATTAAAAGAATTGCAGAGCGGAAACCTCTAAATTTTCATGATCGACAAAATCTACCCTATAATTATGCTTTTGAATTGTCAGAATTGAAGACTGCTTTATCTAAGGCAAACGACAGCAGCCCAGGACCTGATGGAATCTCTTATCAAATTCTCCGTCATATAAATCATGATTCTGTATTGAACATAGTATCATTGTTTAATAGAATCTGGATTGAGCATGCTTATCCTACTTCATGGAGTGAAGCCATAGTGATTCCGATTTTGAAACCTGGCAAAGATTCATCTGACCCTCTGAGTTATCGTCCAATAGCTTTTACGAGTTGCTTGTGCAAAACTTTCGAGCGCATGATCAAAGCTAGACTTAATTATGTCTTAGAGAAGAATGATTGCATACCTCATCAGCAAAGCGGTTTTCGAAGAGGACGATCCACCATTGATAATATTATAGATCTAGAATCTCAAATTCGAAATGCTTTTGTGAGGAAAATCACCTTGTTGCAATCTTCTTCGATATTGAGAAAGCATACGATCGAACTTGGCGTTATGGCATTCTCCGTAATATGCATAGTCTTGGTTTTAAGGGTAATCTTCAAATATTTATACAGAATTTCCTAGCCAATAGGCTTTTTAAAGTACGTGTTGGAACTACAGTTTCAAATATTTTTACCCAGGCTGAGGGTGTCCCTCAAGGAAGCGTTTTAAGCGTAACCCTTTTTAACCTTTTCATCAGCAACATACTTCATCAGTTACCATATTCTGTACATAGTAATTTATATGTTGATGACTTACAAATTTCACATCAGAGTTCAAACATGAACATAATTGAGAGACAATTACAAACAGCTGTAAACAATCTAAATACTTGGTGTGAACGAAATGGTCTTAGTATATCTCCTAGTAAGAGTTGCTGTGTCCACTTCTGTAGGAAAACTAGTCTCCATCCTGAACCTGTGCTTTACATAAACAATAGACCTATCCCTGTGGTCACTGAGATAAAATTCCTCGGGGTAATTTTCGATAAGAAGTTAACTTTCCTTCCGCATACTTTATATCTGCGGAAGAAGTGCGAGCGATCGCTCAATATCCTCAGGGTGTTATCGAATTCATTTTATGGTGCAGATCGTACTTCATTGCTCCGTATTTATCGATCAGTCGTTTTATCTCGTATTGACTACGGATGTGTTGCTTATGGATCGGCTAGATTTTCCATTTTACGCAGATTGGACACCGTCCACCACTCTGCTTTAAGGATTTGCTGTTGAGCATTTTGTACATCACCCGTGCAGAGTCTATATGTAATCTGCCAACAGCTACCATTAGACTTGCGGCGGATAATGCTGTCTCTTAATTATTATTCTAAAATCATGTCCACTCCTCATCATCCCTTAAGTTCCACGATTCCAAGTGCTGCCCTTAAGAGATTATATAATGCTAGACCATCAAGCCTTCAACCTTTTCTCTCTCGTGTTAAAACATATGTATACCTCTCAGACCTAACTGATGTCCGGGTTGAGTTCATAGACTTGTTCGCACATCCTCCTTGGTATGATCCTCACATTATTGTACTGAATCCCTTTGGAAATTGTAAAAAATCGGACACAAATGCTGTTATTTTTCAACAGTTTTGCTCATTTCATCGCTGTCAGTATACCATGTACACTCCCGTATTCACTGATGGATCCAAAACGGCAGGAGTCGTTGGCAGTGGAGTCTATTTTGAGGATACCTCATACAGCTATAGTCTTCACAAATCCTGTTCTATCTTCACCGCAGAAGCTACAGCTATATACCGAGCACTCCAGCTGGTGAGAACTAAAAACGAACATAAGATCTATGTCTACACTGACAGTAGGAGTGTATTAGAAGCTTTGAAGAATAATAACTTTAATTGCCATCCAGTTATATCTAAGATTTTCAGATTGTTAGATTCTATTACTAGCAAGGGATTTGAGATATTGTTTTGTTGGATACCCAGCCACATAGGAATAGATGGCAATGAGAAGGCTGATGCGGCCGCTAAGTCTGCCTCTACTCCCATTTTGCCTTCAGTACCAACAATGGACATGAGAAAAGGATTCAAACATTTTATATATTCTCTTTGGAAGGAATCCTGGAACCTGCAAGTCAATAACAAACTCCATTCCATCTTTTCATTCATCATTCCATTATCAGTTTTATCTACACGAAGCGCAGACGTTAGACTGACTCGCCTTCGAATTGGTCACACGCGTTTCACCCACAAACATTTGATCTTAAGTGATCTCCAACCATGGTGTCAAAAATGTAATGAACCATTCACTGTATATCATATTTTAGTTGTATGTCCAGATTTTAACGATCACCGTTTTAGATATTTTAATAGTAATATTTTAACATTAGAATACCTACTTGGGAAACCACCCCATCGCAATCTCTTTGCGTTTTTAAAAGACATAGGATTTATTAATTTTATATGATTTACCAATATCTTATTTAAATTTTAAACGTTTAATTTTATACATGTGTATATTGTCTGTATAGAGACCTTTAATGAACATTTTAAAAGACATAGGATTTATGAAACCTGATATACAAATATTTTATTTAAATTTTAACCTTTTAATTTTATAAATGCTTATATTGTTGTATAGAGACTTTTAATGTACATTTTAACTTCTATGTACTGTGTAATGTACTTTTATTCTATATTTTTAATTGGTTGAAAAAAAACTTATATATAGTATAACATCTTGTGATTGGCGCAGCTTGTCCTTATCTGGACCTTGCGCCATTAAACCCAACCAACCAACCATTTCTGCAGGAAAACTAGTCTACATGATCATCCTGTGCTTCTCATAAATAATAGCCCCTCTCCTGTAGTCAATGAGATAAAATTCCTTGGTATGATTTTCGACTAGAAGTTAACTTTCCTTCCGCATGTGTTACATCTGCGGAAGAAGTGTGAGCGACTTCTTAACATCCTCAGGGTGCTTTCCAATACATCTTGGGGTGCAGATCGCACATTACTTCTTCGAATTTACCAGTCCATAATTTTATCTCGAATTGATTACGGCTGTGTTACTTATGGATCAGCTAGACTGTCCATCTTACGCAGATTAGATACTGTTCACCACTCTGCTTTAAAGATTTGTTCTGGTGCATTTCGCACATCACCCGGCCAAAGTCTATATGTAATCTGACAACAATTACTTTTAGACTTGCGACGGATGCAGCTGTCTCTGAATTATTATTCCAAAATTATGTCCTCACCTCATCATCCCTTGCATTCCACATTTCCTAATGCCTCTTTTAAGAGATTATATATTGCTAGACCATCACACATTCAACCTTTTCTCTCTCGCATTAAATCTAGTGCTTTACTTTCTGACCTATGTGATGTCCGAATTGAGTCCTCAGATTTCTTTGCACATCCGCCTTGGTATGATCCAGATATCATTGTTATCAATCTCTTTAAAGTTACAAAAAGTCGGACACAACTGCGACTATTTATCAACAGCTTTTTGCATTCCATCGCTCTCAGTATTAACGGTACACTCCTGTATTCACAGATGGATCTAAAACAGCAGGACACGTTGGCTGCGGAGTTTATTTTGATAATACCTCCTTTAGTTACAGCCTGCACAAGTCCTGCTCCATCTTCACTGCCGAGGCTACGGCTATATACCGTGCACTTCAGCTGGTGAATACAAGAAATGAATGTAACATCTGTGTTTACACTGACAGTAATAGTGTATTGGAAGCTTTGAGAAATAGTAACTATAACTGTCACCCTGATTTGTCCAAGATCTTCAAACTGATGGATACTCTGACTAGCAAGGTGTTGAAAATACGGTTTTGCTGGATACCAGGTCACATGGGAATAGATGGCAATGAGAAGGCTGATTTAGCAGCTAGGTGTGCACCTACTCATATTCTACCTTCAGTTCCATCAATGGATGTGAGAAAGGAAATTAAACATTTATAAAATCTCTTTGGCAGGAATCCTGGAATTTGCAAATCTGCAACAAACTATACTCCATCTTTCCATTAATCATCCCATTATCAATTTTATCCCTGCGAAGCGCTGATGTTAAACTGACTCGGCTTCGTATTGGTCACTCACGTTTCACTCATAGGCATTTATTCTTAAGTGAATTAAATACTTGGTGTGAAACATGTGATGAACCGTACACAGTGCGTCATATTTTAATTGTATGTCCAGTTTTTAACAATTATCATTTCACATTTTTTAATAGTGATATTTTACCCTAACAAGATTTGTTAGGTGAACCACCACATCGCAATCTCTTTGCGTTTTTAAAAGCAATTAGTTTTATGAATTTTATCTAATTTTAGAAATTTTTAAATTAAAATTTTTACAGTTTTAAATCTTATACATTTTAGATGGTATCCATATTTATACTTTATTTTAATATTTTAATATAATATTTACATTTTAATGGTTTGAGCAAAGGAAGTAGACAAAGACGACCTTTTGTCTAGCGCAGCTTGTCCTTACTTGGACCTTGCGCCATTAAAATCAACCAACCAACCAACCTACAATATACATGAGAAATATATGAAATGTATAATATATATGAATAATAAACAGATCATTTTGTTGCATTTTCAACAGTGATCAAATTTTTTAATTTATAGGTAAAATGCTTAAACTTCTGACGTAACCTTTTACAATTGTACCATTTGGTAACCTTAAGTTTACAACTCTTATTTTTGAGTCATTACCTGGAAAAATCTGTTCTATTCTACCAATTAAATATTTATTAAAAGGAAGATTATCTTCTTTAATTAAAACTAAAGAGCCTATCACTACATTGTTCTTTTCAAACTGCCATTTTGTTCTTTCTTGCAAATTGCTCAAATAATATCTTCTCCAGAAATCCCATATTTGTTGAGTGGCCTTTGTTGTTTTTTTCCCTTTATTAAGATTACTTTCCTTTATATTAATTAAATTGGGTTCGCTAATGCTTTTTAACTGTCTGCCAATTAAAAAATGACCTGGACTAAGTGTTTCGCAGTCATCTAAATCAGAACTTAAGGGAGTAAGGGGTCTAGAATTTAACATCCCTTCGATTTGAATAACTATAGTTAAACATTCTCGTAAAGTGAAGCTGTTGTTTCCTACTATGCGCGCGCTTTAACTGATATTTAAATGACTTTGCACCTGATTCCCCAAGACCTCCAAAATTAGGTAATCTAGGAGGTATAAATTTCCAATCAAAATTTTCATCCAAGAAAAAATTACCTAATTTATTATTAGAATTTTTCAGAATAGCATTAAATTTTTTCAGTTCTTTATTTGCACCAATAAATGTTCTTGCATTATCAGTGAATATTTTAGGATATTTGCCTCTTCATCGATGAATTGCTTGACAGAAGCTAGAAGGCTTCTTACGACAAATCAGTTACGATTTCAAAATGAATTGCACGAGTAGCTAAACAGATAAAAATTGTTACATACACTTTATTAAGTGTTCCTTTTCTTTGATTTTTAAATGTAACATAGAATGAACCGCAGAAATCAATACCTGTAACATTAAAGGGATATTTCTATTCAATTCTTTCTTTGGACAAATTGCCTATTATTTTATTCTGCATTTTTGGCTTGTTTTTAAAACATATCAGGGATTCATGCACTATTTTCTTACACAAATTTCTACTATTAAGTGGCCAAAACTTTAGTCTTACACAATACAATAAGGACTATGGATTGACATGCAAATATTTCTCATGATAAAATTTTAAGATAATTATAGTTAGTTTATTAGACTTAGGAAGAATGATTGGATTTTTCTTATCTTTAACAAAACTTGAATTATTTAATCTACCTCCAACTCTAAGAATATTTTCTTCATCAATATATGGATTTAAAGATTTTAATTTACTATTACCTGAAATGGGCTCATCTTTGACAATTTTACTTATTTCTTCAGAAAAGTCTTTATGTTGTATGGCTCTTACCATAAACTTTTCTGCTCTCTCAACTTCTGAAGACTCATATACCTGATTTTTTCTCCGATGGATATTTTAGATTGTGTAGAAGTCTGAAACAAAAACTTTATACATGGATTAATTTTGTTTAATTGTTAGAAATTTTCAACAAATCGGATATAAATGAATTTTGAGATATTAAATTTTAAAAATTAGGGTTCTTATTAAAAAAATTGTCAATTTTTCTTAGTTCGTTTCCAAATTCTTCATTCAATGGAGCAATGGATTCATTTGGAAAGTCATCTTGTAACAGAAATGTTGGTCCATGAAACCAAGTAGAATTCTGGATCACGGAACTAGCATTTTCTCCTCGAGTAACTAGATCTGCTGGATTGTTCTTTCCAGGGCAATGATACCATGAGTTGATATCAGTCAGGACTTGAATCTCTGTCACTCTGTTGGCTGTAAATAGTTTCCACTTTCTTGGAGAGCCTTTCATCCAGTGTAACACAATCTGTGAGTCGGTCCAGAGGTAAACTTTGGTTGTAGCCTTTTCTTGAATGATCTTTTTTTATTTTGTCAGCTAAGCGTGATGCGAGAAGAGTTCCCATTAGCTCTAATCTAGGAAAGATTCAGTTTCTTGCCAGGTGAAACTCGACTTTTCGAAACAACAAGATTTACTTCTACCCCATTCTGCTTATAGACTTTAAGATAAATTGCTGAACCATTAGCTTTGTTGCTGGCATTGGAAAAGCAGTGTATTTCCACTTGTTTATTGAAGATATTGTCCAGGATAAATCTTGGAACTTTCAATTCTGCAAGTTGAGGAAGTTCCGTGCACTACTTAGTCCACTGTTCTTCTAAATCAATTGGAAGCTTTTCATCCCAGGATACATTTACCCGCCATAATTCTTGTAAGATACGCTTAATTCTTATGGTGAATGGAGCTAGGAGTCCTGTAGGATCGAATATCTAGCAGCTCGTAAAATGAATCGTTTCGTATTATTCTTCGTTTTAAGAAATTCTATTAGATTTCTCACTTTCACTGTCAGTCTTCTGCAGTATTCCAAGCAATACCTAATATCTTCACTGAATTGGCATCAATTCCACATCATTTGCTCCAGTAATCAAATCATCAATGTAAAAACAAGTGTTTAATGAGTGAACTGTGATGGGATATTCATCACGATATCTTCGATATGATGCTTTATTGTGGCGGCTAACAGGAAAGGACTCGAATTAATTCCTAAGAGAACACGCTTAATCTCTAAATTTCAATTTCGTTATCTTTTTGAAGAGCTTTACAATTTTTCCAAAGAAATCTTGTTGCATCTCTGTCGTCACTCGACAAGGATATTTGCAAAAACGCCTTTTCGATATCGGCTGTGAATGATACTTTATTGAAGCGAAATTTAATTAAAAGGTCAATTAAATTTGGATTAAGATTTGAGCCGGGTAACAAACAATCATTTAAAGATATCTGACTATGATCATAAGAGTTCGCATCAAGCACAATGCGTACTTTGGTAGTGAGTTTATCATTTTTGCAAACAGGTTGATGAGGAAGATAAAATATGTGATTATATTTGAAGAGTATTTCTCGGGTAATACCTTTTCTATAACACTTGTTTTCAAATAATCTTCTGTTATTTCATTATACTGTTCATATAAAGTGGTTTTTTTTATTAAGTCGTTTTAAAAGAATATTAAATCTCTTTTCTGCAACTGCATAATTATTACTTGAATCAAATGAATTAGAAATCCATGGTAAACACATTTCATAGCGATTATCCTTATATGTTATTGTTTCACTAAATTTTTTGTAAAACAACATCATGAGAATCTAGCTTTAAATCATCTTTTATACTTAAGGATTCTAGATCCCAAAACCTTTCTAAATCACTTTTCAAAGGTTCATTATCATTTATTGCCAAACAGCACTGCAACTTATTTGGAATTTTTGTTTCATTTATCGAATCTGCTACTATCCAACCGAATATTGTTTCGCGGAAAATAATATTTTCATGTTTTTATTTAATTTCATTTGATTTTAACTCGTGATAAAAAAGTTCGCTTCCAATTAAACAATCTATTTTCCTGACTCATTAAATTCAGGATCCACATAATTTAAATTTTTGGGCAAATCTAATTTTGATACATCTATTTGTTTTGTGGGAGTGAAATCGTAATTTTTGGTACTATTAGAAATTCAATGTCTATTTCAAAATCTTTATTAGGATTAGAAACTGTTGTAGATATCATTCTTTTAACTGTTAAAGTAGATTCGTTAATCCTTGCAATGGGTGCGCGCGTTAACGTATTTTTTCTTTATTCATAACAAGTTGGCAACTTCATTCGTACAAAAAGACGATTGCGAGCTAGAGTCTAGTTAGGAGCGAAAAGAAAATAAAGTTTCGTTTTTTCTTTTTATTTGCATTTTGATTGTTGACAGTATAACGTACTTGGGTGCAAGAGAAGGGGAGAGACAGAGGTTGATCATCGTAAGTGAACTTTGAACTTCGGTAGGATCGCGTTGCCTCGAGGTCAAAGGATCTCCCTTTATGGTTTCGCCGTCCCTGCATGTGAGAGTGGGATATTATATGAGAATATAAATAAGAAGTGTGTGTATTTAATTTTCAATTTATTTTTCATATGGACTAATAAAGAAATCTTGTTTGGTTTTAATTAGGAATATATTCGTCTTTCTTACATAACATAATTATATAATTATTCTTAAAAATTGCCAAAGTCATTACTTATATTTTTACTTTAAATTTATTAGTGTGTTTGCAACAAAGGCAATCAATACTCCATTCACTTGACTCTGGTTCGGGTCCATGTCTTTTGGGCTTTTTTCCGCTCAGTTTCATTCTGCTTATTATTTTAAAATTGTAAGAACCCATTTAGGCATTTAAATTGCTCAAAATATTTAAAGCATGTACAAATCTATGTTTCGTGAAATATAGATGTGTATAGACTTTAAGTATTTAATTAATCTTTAAATTAAAAATAAAGATGAAATAATTTTTTTAAGGTGCTAAAAATAATTCATTGAGAAAAAAATATAAAATTCGTTTAACAATTTAATGCTGCTAAATTGTTATACATTGAAAATCATTTATATTTATCTAATTATTGTAAAAAAGAATTTTAAAGTAATTTAACGACGTGCCATACATATCTTATGTCGATTACATAAAAATGATATTTTTTATATTGTATATCTCTTTTACTGTCTAAATTTCACCAAAAAGTAGAGATCATGGAAATAAGAAATGACGCTTCTGGAAAAATAAAAGTATATAATCTAATATGAATAAAAAGGATATATTATTTTAATATATATGGATATAAATTGAGTAATATGTCTATATTAAACACAGTGAAAAATAACTTTACTCACAAACATAGCTTATAAATAATTCTTATAAAAGCATTCCCATAATAACAGAATAAAATTTTAAGTTTGATGTTAACGCATGAATTTTGCAAATGCTGAAGTAGATTGAAAAAAATAAGACTTATGGAAGAAAATTAAAACAGTTTTATGTATAGAAAAAGGCTTGTAAAATACAAATACAATTACATGTAGATAAATGCAAAAATCTTTAAATATCACATTTTTTAAAGGTATAAAATCGGACAGATAATTTATCGATTTATATTTCCAAACTTAAATAATGTTTTAATGGCATCGGAATATGCAAATTCCAAACACCTTCTGGCAATCTTGCATTTTGACTGATCGCACCTCGAACAGTGCAGCGAGACATGTCCCTAAGACATCGAGAAGTGGAAGATACTCTCCCGAATCGTTCGTAATCCAAACAAAAACTTTCGACACGTTTCTTTAAATGTGCTGGAACCAGTATAACTAAAGTGTGGTTTATTTCTTGTCTTGTGATGAATGATTCTGGCAGCCCCCTCCACACCTTGACAACAGTCCATATGGCATCTCGGCTGCCAGAATCCATTTCTAAGAAGGCTCCGTACATTATCAGGAACAAATAAATGCACTCAGTGAACAGATTCCGATTTTAGACTGAACGTTCCAAAATCTACGATAAAAACAACAGTGTTAGAAAAATCATTATAAAAGATCTTACTGAAATATATAAGTAAATAATAAAAGGTAGATGCTTCAGAAACACAACTATTTCTCTTCTAGAAATTTATTGCTTATATAAAAAGGGTAGAGAGCACCAATAATTTAAATAACTTCATATTAAGATAAAATTATAATTTACGATTAAGAATAGAAATTACAGCAAAGCATCTATGTGATTGCACCAACTTCTTTACACAAAACTCTAAAATAATAGAATACATTATTTTTCATATCAGGGTACTCTGAAATAATTAAATAAGGGTGTTTATTTTAGTATTGCTACTAAAAAAATTGCATAATCGGGGCTTTGTTTCACTACTTGGTAATTGAATCCCCCAGAGACAAACACATTACTTTGGCCTCTGCTTCAGGTAAACGGAAGGTGTGTTGTCCTCAACACATCAATCGGCCTTATGGATCAAGCGATCGGTACATCTACTGGATGACTCGTTAAGGGTGGAGGCCATCTCAGGGATGTACTGTGAGCGTATAGGACCTGGCTAGCACTGGTGCAGCTGGTCTGCATCCCCTTGTTGGACTCGGTGGTGGGTGGTGCCGTCAGGTCCCGAATTTTCCATTTATAATATGGAAACAAATACTTTCTCTTCTCTCCAACGGGAGCACGCATTGACAATAGTACAAGCAAGATTCTACATTGTAAAACGGAAAGAGGATACTTTTGATAATGTATTCCCTTTCTTAATCCAGAAAGGTATTTCTGGCAATATTGGCGAAGTGATGAGCATTCGGAAGCAGCGTTCTAGAGATTTAATGGTCAAGTTGCTTCATAAGCACAAGCTACTCTTGTTAGCAGCATGAACATGCTTGCTAACCTTGAGGTGTCCGTCCAACCTCATATTAATCTTAACTTTTCACGTGTAGTGGTATCCGCCAAGGATTTGCTAAATACGCCTGCGGACGAGATTTAGAAAATCTAAAAGATCAAAAGGTCTGTGCTGTAAAACGCATCACTGTCAGACGGGATGGGCAGATTATCAATACTAAGCATCTCGTACTGACATTTGCGACGCCAGACCTACCACAGCATATTAAAGCTGCGTATATGCATCTATCCGTCAGGCCTTTTATACCAAATCTTTTGCGTTGTTTCCAGTGCCAGAGATTTGGTCACTCTAAAGCGGCTTGCAGAGGCAAACTGACTTGCACTCGCTGCGCAGCAGTTGGCCATGACAGTTCGTCTTGTACTGCAAAGGAGAGGTGTGTCAACTGTAAGGGTGAGCACCCCTCCTACGCTAGAAGTTGTCCTATCTGGATACTGGAAAAAGAGATCACTACCACCAAAGTTAAGAATAACTGCTCATATCTTGAGGCAAGACGTGCTGTTACGGCACACGCACCTCAAGCAGGAATTAGCTATGCATCTGTCGCCGCCAAGGTCACCAGAACGGCTAGTACGCAAACGGATGCTCTTTCACTTCCAATAGTTAAATTACCCCCTACATTTGAGAAAAAGTCAAAAACAACATCTGCAACCACTCTCCGTAGAAAAGCTCCAATGGCTAAATCTAAAGCCGTAAAGTCTTTAAAACTAAAATCAGCAAGAGAGGGCATTATTAGGCCCTCCATATCCACCCGTAAAGCCTTAAACCTGGAGGCTGACGCCGTATATCTACATCCCTCGGACGAAGATCTGTCACTCGAGGAGATGTCAGATAACATGCCTTCCAGCTCCGGGTAAGGAGCTTTTCAATTTCAACAATAACTTCCTTTGTTTCTTGGAACTGCCATGGTTTGCGTTCTCATCATGATGACATCAAGTCTATAATTTCAGCCTACAACCCCGCATGTTTTGCACTTCAGGAAACATTCCTGAAGTCCAGCAATAACTTTTCCATGCGTGGGTTTAAAAACTTTAGAAAAGACTGTGGTGACGATGGTGCAGTGTCTGGAGGTCTTTGTATATTAACATCTAATACTTTTCCCAAGCACTGCCCATCTATTGAATACTACTCTGCAGGCTGTTGCTGTAAGAATTCATACTGCTTGCTTATTAACAGTCTGTAGTTTATATTTACCACCACATGATGTCATCCGCCAAGAGGAACTCGATGCATTAATAGATCAGCTGCCAACACCATTTCTGTTGTTAGGTGACTTTAATGGCCATAGTTCTTTGTGGGGAAGTGATGATACTAATTCTCGCGGTCGGCAGATAGAGCGGTTTATTTCAGATAATAGTCTCTGTCTGCTTAATACCGACGAGAAGACATATTTCCATACACCCCCAAGAATATTTCATTCTCTCAATCTGGCCATTTGTTCACCAAAAGTTCCTCTATACCAAAAAGGCGTTGCAAACTTTGGTGGAATAAAGAATGCCAACAAACTTACAAAAAGCAAAGGAAGTTATGGGGGTTATATCGGAGGTACCCCACAACGGAGAATCTTATCGCCTTCAAGAGAGCAAAAGCATTAGCTCGCAGAGCTCGTCGTCGAAGTCAGAAGGAATCCTGGTCTCGCTATGTATCCTCAATTTCTTCTTCCACATCCAGTAAACTGTTGTGGAGAAGAGTGAAAGCAGCCAATGGAATATATAGAGAATTTTCAACTCCTATTTTGAAATCCAGTGCTGCTATATACTCTTCTTCTAAGGACATCACTAACGACCTCGGTGAAACCTTTGCTAGCATCTCAAGCAACGACTCTTATAGTCCTTCGTTCTTAAGAACAATGATTCGTACTGAGCGAACACCAATTCGTTTCAACCATGGGCAAGCTTTGCCTTACAACTGTGAATTTCAGATGTTGGAATTGAAGAGAGCTTTACAGCAGGCCAATGATACTAGCCCAGGACCTGATGGAATCAGCTGTAAAATGCTTCGTCATTTAATTCCAGATTCCCTGTTGAACTGACTTTACCTGTTTAATAGGATCTGGACTGAAAATAAATTTCCATCACTTTTGAGCGAAGCAATAGTGATTCCGATCCTTAAGGCTAGTAAGGATCCTTCTGTCCCTTCAAACTATCGACCAATAGCTCTGACGAGTTGCTTATGTAAGACTCTTGAACCTATGGTCAACGTCCGTCTCGTAGATATCTTAGAAAGAAACAAATGTATACACATCAATCAGAGTGGATTCCGCAAAGGGAGATCCACTCTTGATAATATCACTAATTTGGAAACGCAGATACGAAACGCCTTTGTGCGAAAGAATCATCTCGTTTCCATTTTCTTTGATATAGAGAAGGCGTATGACCGTACGTGGCGTTATGGAATTCTCCGTAGAATGTATGATTTTGGCTTTAGGGGTAATTTGCTGATATTTATTCAACATTTTTTACGCTCCCGTGGATTTAAAGTTCGTATTTGTACTTTTTTGTCCAATACTTTTAACCAACCTGAAGGTGTTCCTCAGGGAAGTATTTTAAGTGTCACCCTTTTTAATCTTCATATCAGTAGCATACTTCATCAACTTTCACCTCATGTGCATGGTACCTTGTACGTTGATGACCTGCAAATATCTTTTGAAGGGTCTAACATGAATTTAATTGAGAGACAATTGCAAACATCTGTTAATAAAATTGCTGCATGGTGTGCTGAGAATGGCGATACACCATCTCCTAGCAAGAGCAATTGTGTCCTATTTCTGCAGGAAGACTAGCCTCCACAATGATCCTGTTATTCTTATAAACAACACACCTATACCAGTGGTCAGTGAGGTAAAATTCCTCGGAGTGATATTTAACCGTAAATTAACATTTCTTTCGCATATATTATATCTGCGGAAGAAGTGCGAGCGATCGCTCAATATCCTCAAGATGCTTTCAAATACATCTTGGGGTGCTGATCGCACGTCACTCCTCCGAGTTTACCAATCACTAATTTTATCCCGCATAGACTACGGTTGTGTGGTTTACGGATCCGCTAGGTCTTCTGTTTTACGCAGACTGGACACTATCCATCATTCTGCTCTGAGAATATGTTCAGGCGCATTTCGCACATCCCCCGTCCAGAGTTTATTTGTTATATGTCATCAATTACCGTTAGACCTGAGACGAATGCAGCAGTCACTCAGTTATTATGCTAAAATCATGTCGACCCATGACAATCCACTACGTTCCATGATACCTAATGCCTCTATTAAAAGACATTATGATGCTCGATCATTGAGCATTCCACCTTTTCTCACAAGAGTCAAATCACATCTTTGGCTCACAGACGTATGTGATGTTCGGATAGAGTCAATTGATAAATTTCTCTATCCACCTTGGTATGAACCAACAAATACCTTTATAAATACCGTTGCTCAGTTCAAAAAATCCGACACAACACCTATTGTTTTTCAGCAGCTATACTATTCTAATCGCTGTCAGTATCAATCATATAAACCTGTATTCACAGATGGTTCTAAAACAGCAGGACATGTGGGCTGTGGAATTTTTACCAATAATACAGATTTTAATTACAGCCTACATCCATCCTGCTCCATCTTTACTGCTGAAGCAACCGCCATCTACTACGTGCTTCAGCTTGTGAATACAGACAACTATCATCAATATTGTATATATACTGACAGCATGAGTATTATTGAAGACTTGAAAAACAATAGCGTTTTCTGTCATCCGGTTGTGTCGAAAATTTTTAAAGCATTGGATTCCCTTTCTGGCAAGGGAAAAGAAATTGTATTTTGTTGGATACCAAGCCACATGGGTCTTGAAGGATATGAGAGAGCAGATGCAGCTGCAAAGGCTGCATCAGATCCAATATTACCATCGATTCCTCTCTCAGATGTTAGAAAGGCTATAAAAAATTTATATATGGTCTTTGGCAAGAATCATGGAACTTGCAGGTCGTCAACAAATTGCATACCATTTTCTCATCCCTCATCTCATTGTCAGTTTTACCGGTACGAAGTGCAGATGTTAGATTGACTCGCCTTCGTATCGGACACACACGTTTCACACACAGACATTTTGAATGATTTAAATCCTTGGTGTGAAACGTGTGATGAACCTTATACTGTTAATCATATTTTAATATCATGTCCAGATTTTAACCAACAACGTTTACACTTTTTTAAAACTGAGTTTATAATTTTAATTGATATAATAGGGGATCCACCCCATAAAAACCTATTCGCTTTCTTGAGGGCAATAGGTTTCATACATTATATTTATTCTGTATTTTAGATTTTAAAAAAATTATACAAATAATTGTTATTTTCCTTTTCTATATTTTATAACTAGATTTTAAAATAATATATACACTTATATTCTTTTAGTATTTTAATGTTGCTTGGGTTTTTGAAAATAAATAAATAATTAAAATAAAATAAAGTTACATAAAACTTATTCTTGGCGCAGCATGTCCAATTTTGGACCTTGCGCCATAAAACCCAACCAACCAACCAACCCCTCTTTAACAAAGAGCATTTGCTATCCAAAAACATGTGATTCGCTGCGGCTGTATTAACCTGCAACACCATATCAAACCAACAATTGATGAAGTGAAACACATTGATGAGATTGTGCAAATCGGACTTTGATGCATTGAGGAGAAGCATACCACCTATTTGCCTATACGATTCTGAAAACTTTGCTAAAAGATTGTTTCAGGTGCTCTTGAGATGCTTGAAAAAAAAAGATCGATCACGTGGGGGGAAAAATTACGATGCACTTGAAGTAAAAGTAGAAATATTGAATCCCCATTTTAAATAAAGGCTTACAATTTTCCAAATAAAAGAGGCTATAAAACTGAGAAACTTCAGTTACTAAAAGGTCAACTCAATTTGTCTTGTTTCACTTGGATAGTACAAAATTATAGTTCCATGATCAAATACTCTCAGTTTATTCTTATGTATTTATTCGGCAGTATTCAGAGAAAACTGATCACAATTAAAGCAACAGAGTGACGGATTTAAGGGGATCGATGGGGATCTAAGTTGATGCATTGAAGATAAGCATGTGATAAGATTAATTGAAGATAATGATGTGATACAGTATGTTTTCCCGAAACGAAAATCTTTACAAGAAAATGAAAGACTGACAACTTTCTAAAGACAACTTTGCTTAGGAGATCACTTAAAAATTGTAACTTTATGTCAACTATACCATCTTAATTTTGCATCTGACTTCAATAAAAAGAATACAATAAACTTTTTTCTGACATCTTCAATAATGTCACAATTCAGTTGCGTAATGGATGAACCAATTCAATCTCGTTTATGTCATGTACGTCAATACGTCACAAGTTCTTACTCCTGTTATTGCCAGTTTAGTTAGATTGTTTATTGTTGACAATCAACATGTAAAGCAGTGTAAATTAAAACTGTTTTACACGCTGGTTTTTCACAATTAGAAACAAAAAATTATTAAGAATACTTAAAGTGAAAGTAAATGATAGCACAGAGGTGTGTCAACTGATAGTTGATTGCCTTGGCTTCTGCTCTTCTGTTTAACAATTTAATAACAATTCTTAGAATTGGGACATGGTAGGTTGTAGTGTGATCTGGAATCGATTTTAAACTCAACAATTTGGCTAAATTATCTCTTTCGTAGACAAATAATTATTCAACTTTTTTAAAAATATTAAAATAATTAATGATTCTTTAAACTTTCCCTTAAGTTCTACTAAATAATTAACTTCAATTCAGTAAATGTTTTGAACAAATTTTACGAGAATGTATTTTACTGCAAATCTCTCCATTGTAAAGCAAGTGGAAATACTTTGATAAAAATATCATGATTTAATTAATAATTGAAAGTTATCTTTCCTCCAACTGCAAACAATCAATAAAATTATTAAAAATTATTTTGATTATATGCATATAATCAATTCTAAGTCTAACCAAATACTTCTGTTCTTTTATCAGTTAAAAACAAAAAAACCTAAAAATAATAATATTTCAAAATGGCCAGCTTAAGCCTCTAATTTTAGTTTTATCGAAAAGTAAAAGGGAGTTTCTAAATTTTATTTTATTAGTCGTTAATATAGCAGTGAGGAACAGTTAAAAACAGTAATTTATAATTTTCCCATGAACTCCCTCGTTTGGGAAACAAATGCATTCAGAAATTTCAAAAAATTCATAGTACACTAAACTAATTAAAAAATAACAGATTTTTATGTGATTTCTAATACCCCTGTTGTCTAAAGAAAATTAAAAACAATATTACTTTTTACTGTCATAATTATTTTTCTTCTATTATTTTAATTGAATTTTACACTGAAGTTAGATGTGCATTCTGCAAAAAGTATTGCATTTGAAGGAATTTTATTTGCTTGCATTACATTGTCAATCATGCATATCCAATATTACAAATTATTTGATGTAATTTATATCATTTACAATATACCTTGATACATCTAAAGATTTTTTGCAAATCTTTATATAAAAAAATTTAATTAAATTTTTTATATGCAAATTTTGATATAATTCGTCTATTTTCCTCTCATTTTGATATCCATTGTATACGATAATTTCCTTATGCTGAAGGTAAAACTTTTCTGAGTAAAAATACTATTTCAGAACTCTTTTGTAAAAAATAATCAATAAGAGAACTTAAAGTTGGCAAAACGAATATTTTTAAAATTTATTGGGTAATAAAACATGATATTGAGAAATTAAACATGAAATAAAATGAAACATAAAAACTTAATTGAATGCTTGCAGAATGAAGACATTCGACAGTCAATTGCCATCCTGTTATGCCCAAATGAATGAAAGATCTTTGTAAAACATGCATTTTTTATTCAATGAATCTTGTATTTTATGACCAAGAATTACAGAAATAACTTATTTTTAATATAATTTTCTCTGGAATCATTTTTCTATGTCGTGATCCTTCCTCAGTTGAGTCTTATTTAGCGAGACGTTTCTGAAGGCATTCAATGGTAACTCAATAAGCAAGGCCAATGCAAAAGCTGTGAAAAAGGAGATCACCAGAAGACCACAAAGCTGGAATAACTGCAGAAAAGAAAAAAAAATTCTTAAGTAAGATCATTTTATCTATGAAAATTGCCAAATATGAAATTCGATAGCTTTGCTAATAATACTTAGATCTTTTAAATTACAGTAGTTGGTTGGTTGGGTTTTATGGTGCAAGGTCCAAATGAGGACAAGCTAAATTACAGTAGATTTTAAAATACTTTTAAAATACGCATAGATTGGTCATAAAAAGTTAATGATAAAATACGCATATTCGATAAAAATTGACCTTTCATAATTAGAAGTACATACTTTTTCGGAAATAATGAGAGTTACTTGAGTGCGATCTTTAATCGTCTCTAAAAATTTTGTTGCTATGATTTTCACAGAATTTAATTTTAATTTAGTATCGTAAAAATTTCAGAATCGTAGGTTTCTTGTGCAATTAAAATGTTTCATACATAGTGAAAAACATGTCTTCATGAAGAATATTATAAACACTCACTGATTAAAGTAACACTTTTTACAATCTTGTGATCATAGGGAATGGTTAATCTAGCGGTACAAATTTATGTAATAAGAAAATATTTTTAAGTTTAAAAGATGAAAAATGCATTTCAGATGGAATCTGAAATATGTTATTACTTTTGTGTCTTTTCCAAATCATATAAGGAAATGGTGCCAGTCTAGCAAAGATAGTAAATATTTATAAATACTGCAAAATAAATTTTTTCATTCATAACAGGAAGTCACCCACCCTGTCTATTGATCAGACAGCGTGGGTGGCCTGATTGCGGATAAGGAGGTCATGGATTCGAATTCCGGTTCGGGCATGGCTGTACTTTCTCTCTCCTGTCTTTATCGTTTCCTTATATGAATGGGTAGTGAATGGTTGAGTACACTATAAACGGGTACCTATGGCATATGTGTACTGAGGAAGTTGGACTCAACACAAATTACGGTTCATTTGAAAGATTGGAGCAGCGAATCCCATATTGGCAGCCTAGCAGGCACAATACAACAACTTAAAAAGAGACATACTTGTGCAAAATGAAGGAGATTTAAATATGAAAAATTTAACACTATACATGAAAATATTTTTTTATCCAACATGTTATATGATATTGATAAGAATCCAGTGAAAATTATGCTTCTTATCAAAATATAAGCGAACATATTAACTTTTAAGCTATTTTTATGGATGCATGGCTTACAACAAATGTGCAGAAATAAGGCTTAGATCGAGTCACCAACAAATTAATTAAAATATTCAGTTAGTATGGAAAATTGCTTCATTTATTAAATCACATAGGTAATTTTTAAAATATCTAGAAAATTTGCACATTACTTACTAGGAATCGTTATAATGAAAATATAATTTGCTGATAAAACAGCAATGCTTTCGTACATTTCCATTAACATACTCTAATTTTCCGATATCTAAGGAATCAAGTTGGTATAAACAAGCAATTATTAAATTAGTAGATAGAGAGAATCAATAATCAATCAATTAGAAACTATAAAACAAGTAATTAGATGTAGTTTAAAATATTATTACTGTTCTTTAACTGTTACTAAAATAATATTTTTTTCACTCTATCACTTTTAATTTTAAAATTTAACGGAGAAAATCAGCTAATGAGATTGACTAGGTAATACGAAAATTAAAGGTTTTCGCAATTCAGTAGTAACAAAAATTTTTATCATTCAAAGAGGAATAATGTATTTCAGTTCAAAAATAGAATTTATAATTAATTCGATTAATCATAAAGTAAGTAAAATTTATAAGCATAAGCAATTTTATGTTGTACGAAAAATTTAACTTACAGAATTAAGGAAATTTTCAAGTAAAATGAATGCTTAAGTGTAAAAGATTAAATCCTTATGTAAAATATATTTTCATCAACATTATTACACTCAAAGTAAAAAAATGATTCTTGCAAAGAAAGAGTAATTAAAACAATTTGTAACTTGGTAAATAAGTATGTCCCATAAAGTTAATGAGATGGAAGTAATATGGAAATGTTCTTGCAACTAGAGAATATGAAAGTGAAATCGTTGTTTCAATATAAAGTGATCTTTGAAGCAGCACTTTACTGTTTAATTTTTTTTAATTTGTTAGTTGTGATATTGCGAAGTCTTAATTATGCCATTAAAAAGCAATCCAGGATCATTTAGGAAATTGACGATAATTAAAGTGCCCACGTTGATAAATTAATGAAAATTGACGTGAACTCATGGATGCATCATCACCAAATCATATCGGTAGCATTTATAACCAAGCCACAAGAAGATAATAATTGTAGTAAGTGTAAGAATAAATTTATATTCATACAATATTTGGACCTTTGAGATCTAAGCGATCAACATAAATGTAGATTACTTAATCCCAGAAATCTGTGTAATTGAATGTCCTGTGGTCTGCTAGTTAATCAGATACCATGATCTGGAGTAAATTTCTTGGCTCTGTAGATCAAATTCAAAATTGAGGGAGAGGATCCTGTGGTGATGCCATCTATCGGAGAAGTTTATGAGTTAAGTCGTGCTTTCATCTTCATGGTGCTCTGGTTAAAATGAAAGGCACACCCTAAAGATTTAAATTCACCTAACCAACGATATAGCGAGTTTGGCTTGTCCTTGTGTCATAAGTAACAACAACGACATCAAGTGAGGAAATGGTATTATAAGACAAGGTTTGATGGAAGCTTAAATGATTTTGATATTTCTTTAACTTGTTTATAATTACCAGATATTTTAACACAATGTACCTTAAAATAGACAAGTTATTTTAATCTTCTTTGACGACATACAGTGAGTGTTAAAAGTATTCGTACAGTACGACAATTTATTTAAAAGATATTCGTTCATAAAAATTATTAACATAAATTCCATTTTAATTAATTAGAAATATTTAATAGAACATAATTTCACTAGTTTCACGTGAAATTTACACAAAAATAATTTTATACATGAATAAATATTTACAAAACTGAAACAATCCAACATCTTGTGGTGTAAAAAATATTCGTACATCAGGCATATATTGGCCAACATAATCATAATATTACAGCTAATACCTTGTAGGATATTCTTTAGTTCGAATAACTGCCTTGAGTCTATTTGGCATCGATTCCACCAATTTTGCCCCCTCAGGGGGTTTACCTTCTTTAGGTGAACTCGGGTGTCACAATCCCGAGGTACCCCAGTGATCTGTCTTCTTCTTTCTCTTCTTCTCTTCTCTACTCTTCTGCTTTTTCTTCCTCTTCTCCCTCAGTGTGGTTGCCTCGTAAGAGGTTGAGGGCTCCCCTTGAGTAGCTTTCGCCGCTCTGTTGCTATTAGCTACTCTTGAGGACTAAATCACCCACGTGTTTGCCGTGCGTGGAGACCCGTGTCCCTGGAAAGGAGGGTCCTGGTAATTGAGGCCCTAGAGACCAACACATTACTTTGGCCTCTGCTTCAGGTAAACGGGAGGTGTGTTGTGGTCCTCAGCACATCAATCGGCTTTATGGACCAAGCGATCGGTACATCTACTGGGTGACTCGTTAAGGGTGGAGGCCACTTCAGGGATGTACTGTGAGCGTATAGGACCTGGCTAGCACTGGTGCAGCTGGTCTGCATCCCCTTGTTGGACTCGGTGGTGGGTGGTGTCGTCAGGTCCCGAATTTTCCATTTTTAATATGGAAAGAAATAATTTTTCTTCTCTCCCACGGGAGCACTCATTGTTATTATCACAAGCCAAGTTTTATGTTGTGAAAAGGAAGGAGGGTACCTTCGATAGTGTATCTCCTTTCCTAATCCAAAAAGCTATAAGTGGAAATATCGGCGAAGTGAAGAGCATAAGGAAAATGCGTTCTGGTGATTTAATGGTTGAAGTTGCATCAGAAGCACAATCCAACGCTATGTGCAACTTGAATATGCTTGCTAACATTGAGGTGTCTGTCTCTCCTCATTTGAACCTTAACTTTTCTCGTGGTGTGGTATCCGCCAGGGATCTATTAAATACGCCTACGGACGAGATCTTAGAAAATCTGAAAGATCAAAAGGTCTGTGCTGTAAAACGCATCACTGTCAGACGGGATGGGCAGATTATCAATACTAAACATCTCGTACTGACATTTGCGATGCCAGACCTACCGCAGCATATTAAAGCTGCGTATATGCATCTATCCGTTAGGCCGTATATTCCAGATCCTTTGCGTTGTTTCCAGTGCCAGAGATTTGGTCACTCCAAAGCGAATTGCAGAGGTAAACTGACTTGCGCTCGCTGCGCAGCAGTTGGCCACGACAGTTCGTCTTGTACTGCAAAGGAGAGGTGCGTCAACTGTAAGGGTGACCACCCCTCCTACGCTAGAAGTTGTCCTATCTGGATACTGGAAAAGGAGATCACAACCACGAAAGTTAAGAACAATTGTTCATATCCTGAGGCGAGACGTACTGTAACATCACGTACACCTCAAACAGGAGTTAGCTATGCTTCTGTCGCCGCCAAGGTCACCAGAACGACATGTACACAAACTGATGCTCTTTCACTTCCAATAACAAAATTACCCCTTACATCTGTACAGAGGCCAAAATCAACCTCCACAACCATTCCCCGTAGAAAAGCTCCGATTGCAAAATCTAAAGCCCTAAAGGCTTTAAAATTAAAATCTGCTAAAGAGGGCAATATTAGGCCCTCAATATCCACCCGTAAAGCCTTAACCCTGGAGGCTGACGCTGTTTCATTACATCCCTCGGACGATGATCTATCGCTCGAGGAGATGTCAGATGACATGCCTTCCAGCTCCGGGAGAGGAGCTTTTCTAACTACATAATAACTTCCTTTGTTTCTGGGAACTGCCATGGTTTGCGTTCCCATCATGATGACATCAAGTCTATAATTTCAGCCTACAACCCTGCATGCATTGCACTTCAGGAAACATTCCTGAAGTCCAGCAATAACTTTTCCATGCGTGGGCTTAAAAGCTTTAGAAAAGACTGTGGTGACGATGGTGCAGTGTCTGGAGGTGTTTGCATTTTAACATCCAACAACTATCCCAGCACTGCCCAGCATTTAAATACTACACTACAGGCTGTAGCTGTGCGAATTCATACATCATGCTTGTTGACAGTCTGTAGTTTGTATTTGCCGCCACACGATGTCATCCGCCAAGAGGAACTCGATGCATTAATAGATCAGCTGCCAACACCATTTCTGCTGTTAGGTGACTTTAACGGCCATAGTTCTTTGTGGGGAAATGATGATACTAATTCTCGCGGTCGGCAGATAGAGCGGTTTATTTCAGATAATAGTCTCTGTCTGCTGAATACCGACGGGAAGACATATTTCCATGTACCCACAAGAACGTTTCATTCTCTCGATCTAGCCATCTGTTCTCCATCTCTTCTGCCATTGTTAAATCTAATTGTAGGAAATGATCTGCATAACAGCGATCATTTTCCTCTCGTCATCTCCCAGACTGGAGGTAGTAGTGTAAGACAACGCTTACCTACTTACGTGTACAGTCGGGCAGATTGGACGTTATTTACACAATTGGCAGTTGTTGATGATAAATTGGTTTCGATCGAAGATATTGATATTGCCGTCAGTAAAGTCACTGAAACAATTAAGAATGCAGCTGATGCATCAATACCTAAGAGTTCCTCTATACCACACCGGCGTTGCAAACCATGGTGGAATAATGAATGCCAACAAACTTATAGAAAACAAAGGAAGTTATGGGGGTTATTTCGGAGGTACCCAACAACGGAGAATCTTATCGCCTTCAAGAGAGCAAAAGCATTAGCTCGCAGAGCTCGTCGTCGAAGTCAGAAGGAATCCTGGTCTCGCTATGTATCCTCAATTACTTCTTCCACATCCAGTAAACAGTTGTGGAGAAGAGTGATAGCAGCCAATGGAATATATAGAGAATTTTCCATTCCTATTTTGAAATGCGGAGCTGCTATATACTCTTCTCCTAAGGACATCACTATTGTCCTTGGTGAAACCTTTGCTAGCGTCTCAAGCAACGACTCTTATAGTCCTTCGTTTTTAAGGACAAAGAGTCGTGCTGAGCGAACACCAATTCGTTTCAACCATCGACAAGCTTTGCCTTACAACTGTGAATTTTGGATGTTGGAATTGAAGAGAGCATTACAGCAGGCCCATGATACTAGCCCAGGACCAGATGGAATCAGCTATGAAATGCTTCGTCATTTAAGTCCAGATTCCCTGTTGAACTTACTTTACCTGTTCAATAGGATCTGGACTGAAAATAAATTTCCATCACTTTGGAGCGAAGCAATAGTGATTCCGATCCTTAAGGCTGGTAAGGATCCTTCTGTTCCTTCAAGTTATCGACCAATAGCTCTGACGAGTTGCTTGTGTAAGACTCTCGAACGTATGGTCAACGCCCGTCTCGTATATGTCTTAGAAAAAATAAATGTATACATATTAATCAGAGTGGCTTCCGTAAAGGGAGATCCACTCTTGATAATATCACATATTTCAAATCCGCAATGCTTTTGTGCGGAGGAACCATCTGGTCTCCATTTTCTTTGACATCGAGAAGGCATACGACCGTACATGGCGATATGGAATTCTCCGTAGGATGTATGATTTTGGCTTTAGGGGTAATTTGCCGATATTTATACAAAACTTTTTACGCTCCCGTGGTTTTAAAGTTCGTATTGGTACGTCTTTGTCCAATACTTTTAACCAACCTGAAGGTGTTCCTCAGGGAAGTATTTTAAGTGTCACCCTTTTTAATCTTCATATCAGTTGCATACTTCATCAACTTTCACCTTCTGTGCATGGTACCTTGTACGTTGATGACCTGCAAATCTCTTGTGAAGGGTCTAACATGAATTTAATTGAGAGACAATTACAAACATCTGTTAATAAAATTGCTGCATGGTGTGCTGAGAATGGCCATACACTATCTCCTAGCAAGAGCAATTGTGTCCATTTCTGCAGGAAGACTAGCCTCCACAATGATCCCGTTATTCGCATAAACAACACACCTATACCAGTAGTCAGTGAGGTAAAATTTCTCGGAGTGATATTTGACCGTAAATTAACCTTTCTTCCGCATATATTATATCTGCGGAAGAAGTGTGAGCGATCACTCAATATCCTCAAGGTGCTTTCAAACACATCTTGGGGTGCTGATCGCACGTCACTCCTCCGAGTTTACCAATCATTAATTTTATCTCGCATAGATTACGGTTGTGTTGTTTACGGATCTGCTAGGTCTTCTGTTTTACGCAGACTGGACACTGTCCATCATTCTGCTCTTAGAATATGTTCAGGCGCATTCCGCACATCACCCGTCCAGAGTCTTTATGCAATATGCCAACAATTGCCTTTAGACCTGCGACGAATGCAGCAGTCTCTCAATTACTATACTAAGATCATGTCGACCCTTGACCATCCATTACTTTCTATGGTTCCTAATGCCTCTTTAAAAGACTTTATGATGCTCGACCATTGAGCATCCAACCTTTTCTCACAAGAGCCAAATCACATCTCTGGCTCACAGACCTATGTGATGTTCGGATAGAAAATATTGACCACTTTCTCTATCCATCTTGGTATGAACCAACAAATACCATCTTAAATACCTTTGCTCAATTTAAAAAATCGGACACAACTCCTATTGTTTTTCAACAGCTGTACTGTTCTCATCGCTGTCAGTATCAATCTTACAAACCTGTATTCACGGATGGATCTAAAACCGCAGGACATGTGGGCTGTGGTGTTTTTATCAATAATACGTCATTAAGCTACAGCCTGCATTTGCCCTGCTCCATCTTTACTGCTGAAGCTACAGCAATTTATTATGCGCTTCAGCACGTGAATACAGATTATTATCATCAATATTGTATCTATACTGACAGCATGAGTATTTTAGAGGCTTTGAGAAACAATAGCGTTACCTGTCATCCAGTTGTGTCCAAAATTTTTAAAGCATTGGATTCTCTTGCTGGCAAGGGAAAAGAAATTATATTTTGTTGGATACCAAGCCACATGGGTCTTGAAGGAAATGAGAGAGCAGATGCAGCTGCAAAGGCTGCATCACATCCAATATTACCATCGGTTCCTCTCTCAGATGTGAGAAAAGCTATAAAAAGTTTTATATATGGTCTTTGGCAGGAATCATGGAACTTGCAGGTTATCAACAAATTACATACCATTTTCCCATCCCTCACTTCATTATTAGTTTTACCGTTACGAAGTGCGGATGTTAGATTAACTCGCCTTCGTATCGGACACACACGTTTCACACACAGACATTTGTTTTTAAATGAACTAAATCCATGGTGTGAAACGTGTGATGAACCATTTACTATTTATCATATTTTAATCTCATGTTCCACTTTTAACGTCTACCGTTTTAAATTTTTTAAAACAAACCTTTTAACTATGTTTGATTTGCTGGGGGAACCACCCCACAAAAACCTATTTGCTTATTTATGAGCAATAGGTTTTTAAATTTTATATAATTTATATTTATTCATTTTAGAATTTATATACATTTGATTTATTTTATATTCTACTATTATATATGGATTTTAAAATTATTTATACACTTATTTTTGTGTTTTAAAATTTTAATGTTGCTTGGGTTTTTAAAATAAATATATATTTATAAACAAAATTAAAAAAAATATATAGCATAATAAAAATATATTCTACGAAAACACTATTCTTGGCGCAGCATGTCCATCTTTGGACCTTGCGCCATAAAACCCAACCAACCAACCACCAATTTTGCTGTTATTGAGCTAGATATGGCGTCCCCTTCTTGATTAAGAACCGAATCTAAATTATTTTTATTAGAAATATGTCTGGATCTAATATTTTTATCAAGAACGTTCCATAAATTCTCAATGGGGTTGAGGTCCAGCGATTGAGGAGGAAATTTCATGAACTTTGGGGTATTATATAGTATGCAGAACCTTGTGTTTAGGGCTGTGTGCTTGGAGTCGTTATCATGCATGAAAACGTAATAACCATTCAAGCCCATTTTTGTTGCACTATGTTCTAAATTATTTCTCAAAATGTCAATATAAAGTTGATGATTCATAATGCCTTTAATAAAGACTAATTTGCCCACCCCAGAAGCACTCATACAAACCCAAACAAGTAGACTTCCACTCCAATATTTCACTGTTGGCAATGAATTTTTAGAATGCATTTCTGCATTGCGCTTTCTTCATACCATTCGCCTCCCGTTCGATCCTAATATGTTGTATTTACTTTCGTCTGTAAAGATAATCTTTTTCCAGAAATCTGGAGTTTCATAACGTTTTTCTTGGCGAAAGACAATCGCAGCTTCCGATTCTTCTCACTGACAAAGAATTTTCGTCTCGCAACACGGCCATGGAAACCTTCATTTCTGCATGCATTTCGAACAGTACTTACAGAGACTGCTGTTCCTATGTTCTTTAGTTCTGATGTTAATGTAGGAGCACTTATTTTGGGATCCTTCTTTAATGAATGTACCAAAAACTGTGTGTTAGATGAAGTCAATAGACATGGTCGCCCAGTACGATAACTGTTTTGAACCGTTAGAGTGGCAGCAAACTTTTTTATGATTGACAGCACAGTTGAACCGGGTCTACCAACCAGATCAGAAATTTTGTTGTACGATTTACCATTTTTACGTATCTTTAAAATCACAGTTCTCTTTCGGAAACACTTGTCTATTTACATTTACGACCCATTAAGAATTTCTAGTTTCTCACTACATTAAAATTTCCTCTGAAGAACCTTATAAGTAACTTACAAAATGACGGCAATTAACTACATCTTAATGGCTAAACCAATCACAATATATAACTAAAAAAATTTGCATTTCTTTTAGTGTACGAATACTTTTTACACCATAACATGTTGAACTGTTACAGATTTGTAAATATTTATTCATGTATAAAATTATTTTTGTGTAAATTTCACATGAAACTAGTGAAAATATGTTCTCTTATGTATTTATTAATAATTAAAATGGTATTTATGTTTATAATTTTTATGAGCGGATCTCTTTTAAATCAACAGTCGTAATGTACGAATACTTTTTACACTCACTGTATTTGTGTGAGATGACATTTTAGTCTTTAATTCACTTAAAACAAAATATCAAGAAAATTTAAAAATTGAAGAAGTGCCTCCTCCTACGGTACTAATTGTAATACCAAAATTTTTTATTATGAAGAATAAGCAAACACATCCTTCTCATCGATGCTTTACTTCTTGCATATATGCACTGTTAGAAGTAAATGTACTTTCTCAGAAGTGATCCTTAGAAGTAAAGTTGACAGTAAAGACCTTCATGGGCAGTTCATAGATAATATTTTAATATTACGCATATAATTGAATTGATTTTATTACAGTATTACATTTTCACGTTTGCCGCATTCTTCTGTTTTAAAATTAAGAATTTAAAAAAGCCTAAAACTTAGCCTTTCAATGAAAGTGAAACAATTGACAATTTCATTTAAGCAAGTATCTAAATTGCACAACATTGGGCTTCGAAAAATTTTTTCGTATGCGATCTTTAAATCAAAAAGCTTCAAAAATCTCTTCTTAACAATTCAAAGTAGTCGAACGGCTTTAACGGTAAACATATATTCCAATCTCATGTATTGTCTTTGTGTGAAAGCATGTTTCAAAGATTTCAAATATATATTACTTACAGAATATTTTTTTCTTTCAATGCGTGTTTCAAACTTTACTTCAGATTGCTTCAGACTGTTATCACCAAAAATTACAATAGAATTCGGTTTGACAATTAGAATGACCAGAAAATGGTACAGTTGTGAATCTAGATTTTATTGGAGAAACCATGAGGAAATATTCGAGTCAGCGGAACGTGTGAGGCGTGAAATCCAGTTTCATCTGTAAGGAGATATATAACCCTACTACCGTTATGATGAGTCGTCATTTATCCCACCTGATCTTCAAAGCAAAGTGGGATATATTGAACTTCAATGCTGAAGGAAATGTTCAAAATATCCTTAAATTTTTATATTCATGGTGGAGCATCTACCCTAATGTTTTAGCAAGATTATGCTTAGCCACAAATGGAAAGAGATTTTGAAGATTATATCTTAGTTAAGTTGAACCTATTTCTTAGCCATTAAACTCATCGGATTTATTTCTAGGGGGTACACATGGTATCAATCGAAACCGTTACTTCAGCATTCTAGAAATGTCCAGGAACTGCAACTACTGTCCAAAAAGCATGGGTGAATTTGCCGAAGGACAGTATACAAAATTAATACATATATTTTCCAACAAAGGATACTCACTTGTTAACTTGTAAACTTATAGTATCAATCGAAACTATTATTTCAGCATCCGACATGTGCGGGAACTACAAGTTATTTAAACAAGCATGGCCAAATTTGTTTCAGGACAGTATACAAAATTCATTAACCTCAATTCCAGTGCATGTGAGCATTTGTATCTGTGTTAAAACTGGCTCCACGGCACTAATGTGTTCACATTACTATTTTCTCCTCAAGTATTTCTGGTTCGATTATATTATCATTTACCCAAATCAACGTCATAATTCCACTCAACAAAATTCGTTTCATTTCAAATCTTCCTTCGCAGTCATTATTATTATTTTTTTAACTTTGATTGTATATGCCTTTGCAACTTGAACACAATGGTAGAAATGTTACTCACCAACGTTAGATGATTGTACTGCAGAGTCGTTCTAGTTGCACCGAGATAGATACATAGGATAACAGGATGCACAAGATAAACCATGTAACTCAGCCTGCTCAAAGGCACTAAAGCTTTCCACGATAAAAAACTGTTTATTATGCCTAAATCAAAAAATAATGAGTTAATGATAAAAACCTTTACAATTTCTATTTTTTTAAAAAAACATGAAATATTATTGTGAATTTATCAAAAATTTGTGTGTGTTGGACTTCTCATTTTATCTCACGTAGATGATATTTACGGACATATTTTCCTATGTGAAATCAGTTTCCTACGTATTCCCTACCTTTCTGCGAAATTTGTACGATAAGTTTTGAATGAATCTATCTATCTATCTATCTATCTATCTATCTATCTATCTATCTATCTATCTATCTATCTATCTATCTATCTATCTATCTATCTATCTATCTATCTATCTATCTATCTATCTATCTATCTATCTATCTATCTATCTATCTATCTATCTATCTATCTATCTATCTATCTATCTATCTATCTATCTATCTATCTATCTATCTATCTATCTATCTATCTATCTATCTATCTATCTATCTATCTATCTATCTATCTATCTATCTATCTATCTATCTATCTATCTATCTATCTATCTATCTATCTATCTATCTATCTATCTATCTATCTATCTATCTATCTATCTATCTATCTATCTATCTATCTATCTATCTATCTATCTATCTATCTATCTATCTATCTATCTATCTATCTATCTATCTATCTATCTATCTATCTATCTATCTATCTATCTATCTATCTATCTATCTATCTATCTATCTATCTATCTATCTATCTATCTATCTATCTATCTATCTATCTATCTATCTATCTATCTATCTATCTATCTATCTATCTATCTATCTATCTATCTATCTATCTATCTATCTATCTATCTATCTATCTATCTATCTATCTATCTATCTATCTATCTATCTATCTATCTATCTATCTATCTATCTATCTATCTATCTATCTATCTATCTATCTATCTATCTATCTATCTATCTATCTATATCTATCTATCTATCTATCTATCTATCTATCTATCTATCTATCTATCTATCTATCTATCTATCTATCTATCTATCTATCTATCTATCTATCTATCTATCTATCTATCTATCTATCTATCTATCTATCTATCTATCTATCTATCTATCTATCTATCTATCTATCTATCTATCTATCTATCTATCTATCTATCTATCTATCTATCTATCTATCTATCTATCTATCTATCTATCTATCTATCTATCTATCTATCTATCTATCTATCTATCTATCTATCTATCTATCTATCTATCTATCTATCTATCTATCTATCTATCTATCTATCTATCTATCTATCTATCTATCTATCTATCTATCTATCTATCTATCTATCTATCTATCTATCTATCTATCTATCTATCTATCTATCTATCTATCTATCTATCTATCTATCTATCTATCTATCTATCTATCTATCTATCTATCTATCTATCTATCTATCTATCTATCTATCTATCTATCTATCTATCTATCTATCTATCTATCTATCTATCTATCTATCTATCTATCTATCTATCTATCTATCTATCTATCTATCTATCTATCTATCTATCTATCTATCTATCTATCTATCTATCTATCTATCTATCTATCTATCTATCTATCTATCTATCTATCTATCTATCTATCTATCTATCTATCTATCTATCTATCTAATATATATATATATATATATATATATATATATATATATATATATATATATATATATATATATATATAATGCAAGATTAGATATAGAACTGAAAAGTACAAGAATAGTTAAAAACATTTATTCTTAGTAATACATTCAGTGCAAAAGCAGCTTAAATAGAATTATAAAATATAAACCTGCACAGATCTAATATTAAAAATTATAATAGTAATAAAAGCTTTAAAATTGAATTTGAACATTTCAAAGTACATAGTTTAGATAATATTATTATAACCATTTTAAGTATTGAAATCGATATTAATTTACGCCTAATTAAAGAAAATCAATATATTATTTATTATAAAACCCTAAAACCACTTGGATTTAATGAACTATTAAATAATTCGAAAATTAACTATGAAAATACTAAATCATTTATGTACTTTAAATCTAATAGTAAGAAAACTGAAAGATATAAAAGAGGTGGTAGAAAAAATTAATAAAACATATAACAATTACCATTTAAATAACTTTAAATATTGGAATGAGAAACTGTTGTAAGCTCTTATAACCATTCTTTTTGTAAAAACTTTATTATGAGTTTAAATAAAAAACAATGTATTTTCCTTTCAGATTTTTTAAATAACTTTAATTTTAATAATGAACATTTTAAGATTTTATTTTTCGACATTTTTAAATATAAACTAAGTAAACTAAATATACATATAAATTCTAATAAAAATATTAAATCAGATTAATTTGTTATTTCTTTTAAGCATCCATATATGATAAAATTAAAATTTCGAGTGTTGTTAAAGAGCTTAAACATATCTTTCCGTTAAATAATAATGAAATTAAATGTACTTTTCAATATTATTTACCATTTGGCAGACATATCTTTAACTATAATAAATTCTGTAGTAATATAAATATTAATAAAGAAAATGCCGATTGCTTTTATAATGACCCGAAATACTATAAATTCGTAGATTTCACTTTTGGACATACAATTAACGGAAATACCGATATCATATTGAATGATGAATTAAAAAATATCGTTAATAAAGGTACTAAATTTCGACCAGTTAATTAATATAACCATAAACAAATTCTTGAATTTTTTCTCAATGATATCGATAAATTTATTTTTAAGACCTCTAATACTTATTCTATTCCAATAGAATTTTTCTCACAGTGGAAATGGAATTTCTACTGCAAATTTAAAACAAATGTAAATAATTTAAAATTTAAAGGAATAAATAAAAAATATCTAAAAAAGTATATAAAAGAATTACAAAAACTTTTCATTATTACTCCTGTAGATAAATCATCAAATAATTATGCCTTTATGTGTAAACAATTTTACTACCAATTACTAAATGAAGAAGTATCTAATTCAACTACTTACAAAATTATTAATTCAAACAAAACTACAATATTTAGAAAAATTCTTGCCTTTGCTAAAAAACTCAAAATTTAAAATATAAATTTAAAAATTCCATATATTACAGTATATCTGAAATTCCATAAAAACCCTATTAAATTTCGGTTTATTACATGTGGATGCAGCACTTATGCAGGCAAATTTGATAATTTATTTTCTTACTATTTAAATATAATTTTACATAGCACTACTAATTCAAATAATGCGTGGATAATTAAGAATAATAAACCTATATTATTGAATTTATTTCTGCCAATAAAATTAATGTTTTTTTCCACTTATGATTTCAAAGATTTATTCACCAGCATTCCGCTTGATATTATTATGTAAACTTTTTGATGTTATTATGTTTCATTTTTATGATTTTAATTCAATATTGGATATCGATATAAATTTTTGGAAAGACCTTAGTTTATTTTGCATTTATAATAATTATATTTTTTATGAAGAAAATATTTACTTACAAGTTAACGTCATTCCCCAGGGTTCCAAATTTTCAAGTATATTAACAAACTTATTTTTAAACTACTATGAAAAATCATTTATTATACAAATCCGTTTTGCTTACAGAGATATTGAGAATTTTATAATTTTTAATTGCTTAGAATTTGATAAAATTTACAATAATATGTATCCTGAGGAATTAAAATTAATTAAAACTAATATTGATAACTTAAAAACTGAATTATTAGATATCTCAATTACGATAAAAGGTAACCACACATTTACTGACATATATGATAAAACTAATAAGTTTAATTTTCAAAGTTAATAAACTAATTTTCTGGAATTCAAACATTTCAATTAAAATTTATATAAATATTATTTTTAATCTACTTAATAGAATATACAATATATGTAGTAATTTAAACAACATCAATAAACAAATAAATATGCTAGAAAATATTCTAACTCTTAATGGCATTTCAATTAAATTTATTAAACACTATTTGGCTAGTAGAGCATTGCTTATAAGAGGGAAATAAGGCATAGTTTTATACTACAGAAGGGTCACCCAAGCCTTGAAGGTCTTATAACAAGCTTGAAATGCCAATATTGTTTACATTTAGTCGTTAATTTATGTATTTATTTGGCTTACATGTAGTATTTGGTTCGGTTCTTGCAGATTTGTATTTGTATTTGGATATGATTTTAGTTTTATTATTTAAATTAAATGTATTTTGTCAACATTGGATTTTTGCTTATATATTTTAGATTAAATTTTACTTCTTTTATTCTGGCTTGATATTTTGGTTTGAACATTTGGTGTGGCTTTAGGGTATACTAGCTTCTTTTTAAGAATATGTCTTAGGCCAGTGCAGAAAAGCCATTCTTTGTGCCAATGTGGTCAACACCCTGAGACGAAGCTGGCCATATTGGTACTTCGTTCAATTTTATATTTTTCTTTGAAAATTTTTCAAGTATTTACTATATTTCATATTTTCAATGTATTGATCTCTGTTTTCTTTGAAATTTTGAGATATATATACTGAACGTTTTTCCAATTATTTACTATATTTCGTATTTTCAATATATTGTTTTCCATTTAGTATTTTCAATGTATCATTCTCTACTTGGTATTTTCATTGTATTTTAAATGTATTATTCTCCATCTAATATTTGATTATTAATTTTATAAAATATACTATTAATTATATACATAAATGTAAATGTCAGATGAAGCACATGAACAGAACAGACATCATTAACATCTAAAATATTTAAATTATTAGGGAATTTAAAAGAAATAAAACAATGCGTCTGCTAAGCATTTGTATTTAATATCAAAATATCCCTTAAAGAAAAAGTTGTAGAAAATAGAATTGGTTTCCTTGAATAAATTTGTTTATATTTTGAAATCATGTTTAGTTTAAGATGTGCATTCAGCTACCATTTCTTTTCTTTAAGATAAAATACTGAATCTAATTTTCGAAGAACACATGTTGGTGTGTGTTGAATTTATTTAAATGGGATTTCTTTTTGCTTTGTTTTGACATTTTGCCAAAGCTACAACAATGACCTTGATTTTGTGTAGGAATCTGGGAAGTATCTTGGATTTTTGTCGGTTACCATTTTCTTTCACTTAGGAATGCAATAATGGCCTTCAGTTGTGGAGAACACCAGATAATATTTTGAATTTATTCAGCTCCCATATTTTTTCCCTGTAAACTGTCTTTCTTGTTGAACTTAGAAGAACAGATAAATTTAGATAATTTTTTTATTTCAGAGTGTTCAAATTTGAGAATAAGAAAATGAAAAGATTAGGAAATTGATAGGCGAAAGAGAAGATTAGATCAATTTATAATTTCGTGATGTCTGGAATAAAATAAATATTGGAATAGCTTTTTTATCTTCATAAAACACTTCAGCTACGAAGGGTTTTTTCCTTTTTTTAATGGCCAGTCTTGAGGAATATTTCACTCATGTTTGGAATTTTCATCTTATGACACTGTGAGCACCCAGTTTAGTCACTTTAATTTAGAATTAGGGGTGAACAAAAGGGAGTCTTTTACCAAAGTTTCTTTTCTCTGACCCTCTAAAATATAATTTCACTCCAAGGACATTGCAACTACAATCTATTTCCAGTATTCCAGCCATTATGCTGGATATGCTCGATATGATATTAGGTTGGAAATAGTACTTATTTTCTTGCAGTAATTAAAACTTTTGCAACTAGATGATAACATTCTGCTATGAAAGTTTTACTTATTCAAGTAGAAGAATTGAGGCTATAATAGCCCAGTGGTTAGGGCATCGGCTTTCCGTCAGGAAGGGCGGGGTTCTATTCCCAATGCCGCCAAAGACCTGCCGAGTACATGCGGTATACGTGCTCGTTGAATCTGCTGAAATGAAAGTTCTGTCAACGGTTGGAAAATTTCTCCCCCCTCCAGATCAATGTCAAAATTGAGGAAGTGGATCATCTGGTGGTGCCATCTGTCGGAAGAGTATAGAGCAAAGTCGTACTTTCACCAACGTGGTGCTCTTGTTAAATGAAAGATGCACCCTACTGACTTATGTTCGCACAGCCAATGACATAGCGAGTTTGACACCTAAAAGTGTCATAAGTAACAAAAACAACAGTAGACGATTCAGATATCCTTTAATACAGATAATATTTTATACACATCATAATCTATCAATCAAAATGTCCTCATGAAGGTCTTTGTTTCTAATATGCTATAGAGCATTTGTTATTTGAAACAGAAAAATGTCTTGACGTATGTCAGAAATTTTGATAGTTTTCTGTAAATAGGAGGCTATTTTGTGTCATTGTGAATCGTCAGGTATTGCTACTGTTAGATGATGCTCATAATGTTGTTACGTGCAAAATACGTGCGGTATCTAAGCACATACAAAATATCTTTCATCTATTTTTTAATTTCCTTTTCTTTTAAGTAAAATATTAGCTTATTCAACCAAGTCAGATTGATATTTCAATATATTATTTTCTGCAGTTGAAGAGTAGTTCTTATTTAATGATATTATATGACTTCATTTACGATCTATTGGGGAAGATTTTGTTAGGTAGAACTTATTTGTCGGAATGGTTAATGTGTGTGTGACTGTGAATAACGTCTTGCTCCAATTACTTCATATGAATTTGTTAGCAAAAATATGAGCGATTAATAAAAGACAAAAGATTGCAGAGGGGTAGAAATATAATTAAAATAAACTTTTTTAAGTTTAATTTAGAATTTTTTTAAAAATAATATAAGAATAATAGAAACATCAGTTTAGATAGGAAACTTAAATTTAACCATAAAATTAAACTCAAATGGTACATTGATACAATATCAATAAATTTCAGCTCAGTCTAATAATAACAAAACATAAAATGCAAATTCAAACTTGGTCATTCTATTTTTTCAAAGAAATTTGTACCTTAAGTACTTTTTAATTTAATCAAGTAATATTTACTATACAAATAACTTATACAAAATGAATGTAAATAAAAATAAATTTTATTATTTATTAAATTAATAAATAATTAATAATAATAATAATAAATAATATTAATAAAAATTAATTAATAAAAATAATGTTATTAGTGATAATTACAGAATTAAAAAAAAGGAAATTATCGGTCGCCTGTGGTATAATAAAGGTCGCCTGTGGTTCACCGCTACTGTTTAAGCATGGGAGGGAGAAGTTGTAATGATAATATAGTTAAGAGTAGGCAGATGAAAGAAATTTAGATAAGAGAAACAGGCACATCGGATCAGGAATTTTGGTGTACTTCTTAAACTAATTTACCAACAAAAATTGCGATTCTTTGGTATTCATGAGGTAACATCAATAGTTCATCTGCAAAAATTCTTGGGGATTCAGCTGCAGCCCCCCCCCAAGGTATTTTATAATAATCAAAACAACTTGAATTTATTTATTTCATTCTTTTCAAAATTTTCCTAATGGTCTCATCCATATCGAATTTTGTTACATTATTATTTCTTTCCAGAGACAACTCCCCGCATATTGTTCTTGTCCCTCCTCATTCCAGTCTCGTCTTCGGCAGTCGAATGGAAATCTTTTCACCCCCCTGGAAGTCGTAAAAATTCTAACACTGACTAATGCGTATTCAGAGGGAGAAAAATGCGAACCAATGCCAAAGTTTCTGAAAACGACGAATGACGAAAAGGTTATGGTCACAGTTAAGTGGGGAATTTAAAACAGGAAAAAAAATGGCCTAAGCAAGGCCACAAGCACAAAATAACCTTTGTATGCATAAATTGTGTGATTGCACCACACAATTACATTTCGACAAAGCATTTATGTACACCTTTATTTCATTATCTATAGAAATGATGAAATATTAGTATAATAGTAATAATTAACTTCTGTAATTAATATAAAGATGTATTAAATTTTCTTAAAGCTACCACACTAATTTTACTCTAGTATTCTAAACACAAATGCATTTTGTAAATGGTGGATATAAGTAAAATCATGCAACTCTCTCTAATTCTTTAAAATTTACCTCCATTTCCGGTGCTACAGGACAATGTGATGAAGGCCAGGCACAAAGCCCATATAAAGCGATAAGTCGAGCCATAGAGTGTTGATATGAATAAGCCTGGAAAATCTTCGCGTTGATTCCAGAAGTAAGTTCCGTAAAACAAGTAGGATGAAACAGCAACAGTTATTGTCCAACCCAACATATTGATGTGCTAAAGAGAAAATAAATAAGAAAAAGTTTCCGGTGGATTCCATTTTGTAAATATTAATTTTTTTCGTATATACTAATGTTTACATTTAAAAGCATTTCCGAGAAATATTTTCAAATAAAATTTATAAGAAACAGGCAACATCGATTTTAAAAATGCAACTGAAAGTTATTATTTATAATTATTTTGATAAAAAAATATAGAAAGCTCTATTTTGTATTGATATGTATTTGAATGTTTCTTTTTGAAATTATATCATTTTGAATGTCGCATGCGAAAGATATGCGGCAATATATATATATATATATATATATATATATATATATATATATATATATATATATATATATATATAACTTTAACAAAAATTGCTAATTTGTAATAAAAAATTATATAAATATGTTATGTTAATTTTAAATAAAGGTTATATTTTAATTGATATTTTTACCGAGAATTTTTTGATAATTCCACTTTTTAATGGAGATATGCATAATAACTGAGTATAAAATATTTTAGCTAAAACGTACATCAATAACTCAGATTTAACGAATACAAATTAATAAATCTTAAGAGAAAAATTCGAAGTAATTTTCTTGCATTTGTTTCGAATATAAAAACTCCCTTTTAACATAAGCGAAAACAATGTGACAAAGTTTACAATTGATGTAAAATTTGAATTCCTTAGTTTAATATATTTAAGGTAATTATTTGGTTTTCTTATATCTTTGTTGGTCGAGATTCGATATTTTTTTCAATTTATAAAAGTAGGCCTCTAATCCCTCTTTTAATTTTTTTCTTTTCTACGAATCAATCTGCCTTGGAGGGAGGAAGCTAGCAATAACTATTACTAAGGTACAAAAATAATGCACTTATCCCAAAAAGTGGATTGTTTTTGTTTTCACTTTAAGTCCATAGTTTTCATGAAATCAACTCGCTTTATCGTATGCATCCATGATTTGACAGTTCTGCTTTCTGTATTTTCGAAAACAATATGCACAAGCAACACTTTTTATGAATTGTATTTTGTATTCGTTGTGGGATTTCGGACCAGTCTAAGCTCAATCACTGTTAAGAATTTTTCTATAACTTTATGTATCGAAAGTAATTGTGAATCAGGAAATGGTAGAATAAAAAACCTCTATAAAAAAGTCGGACTAGAATATCCATTCCTATTTAATCGAGTTTATGTGGCATCTTTATTCATGAAGAAAACTTATTTATATTGGTTTTAATTGACATGAGACAATTTTGTTCAGCGGTACATTATTACACAGTTCCTTCAATTATAATTTAACTGTGGTTTTAAACATTGTTCTCAAATATTTCATTAATTCATTTTTTCTTAATTACTATATTTATTGGCTATCTAGGCATTGATTTTTTTATGTGGAAAATATTTTCATGATGTATTTGTGTGTAAACTTATTTATCAAGAATGATTGTCAAATAAAAATACTGATTTTTTGTGAGTAATGTTGTTACCTTTAACATGTGTGTGTGGGTTACATGTTTTATTTTATTACCTTTAACAAGTGTGTGATTACAGCCTCTTTTTTTTAAAAGACGTAATTTTATCTTACCTTCGGTATATGGATCTTTCTTGTAGCCAAGATGTAACCAGTAAGTATACCCACACAGTAACTTGCTACATGAAAGTGGGTAGGAAAATATCCTTTTCTGGCATAGTGAAATGTTTCGCTGTAAGCAAATAAAGTTTTTAAAATGATTAAGCTTCTTGCATTGGTGCCCAAAATTATATTTACCAGTATAAAAGTAGGGGGTTTCCATAAAAAGGGATTTAATTTATATATAATTACATATGTATCTCTTTCTCTAAGATTAAAATGGAATTGAAGTTTAAATTAACTTAAGTCCAATATTTCTTCCGCTTGCAGAATGGTATCATCAATTAAGATTTCGGAAAAAATAGTCAACAAAAGTTTCTTTTTTTAATCTCCACTTTCTCTAGATGACTTTTTACTTCCCAGTTTTGGCGATACTATATGATATTTACTTCTCCAAACCGGACATTATTAAAATCTAGCGTAGAGATCCACCGAGAAGGTGGATCCTCACCAGTTTAATCACCGAGAAGGAAATATCCTCACCAGACACTTGATTTTGGACAATCTGACCAAAAGTATCCAAATACTACTTACAGATCTAGACCCATTGAACAACGTAATTAATACATAATTGAAAATTCTAAAAGTGTTGGTAGTGATAGTTATAGGTGTTATTTAAACTTTGATAAAACAAAGGAGCTTAATGATTCGGTCATGATATAATAAAGGGATGTCACCTCTGTGGAATGTCAGTTCCTAAAATTAGGGACATTCTACCAAAACCAAAGTCTACTGTGAGCAATGTATTTACGAAGAGGAAATGCACTAAAATTATACAAACAAAATACCAGGAAAAAAAAAGTAAGCATAGATGTAGAATTCTGAAAAGGTTAGTGAAACATAATCAGAAGTCGTTGGTTGAAAATAATCCAGAGTCTCAAAGTACATCAAGCGTTAGTACTAGCAGCTGAACATTTTGTCGTTTTATTTTTTTGAAAGTCTGTAATTCCAGGGTTATGCAATCACTTACAAGCAGAGTTTCATTTCTCAAAAAAGGAAACGTCAATGGTCAAAATTTAAATTTTATCACCTTAGGACTGTTTGCACTTATGAAGTAGACAATGGAGTGATATCTCTCGCTTTAAATCAAGCAGGCCACTGCAATAATCTGATTGGGAAAGGGTAGTTTTCACAAATGGAGGACCGTGGATCTTATACTTACCAAACCTAAGACCCATAGTTTTCACTACATTCAGCTGGCACACGTAAAAGGAGGAGTAGTTGTAATGTCCTCCAAGTAAAATTATTTATCTGGGTAAGAAAAATCAGGGTCTTTCGTTGAGTCACCATTTCTAAATTATAAGGCGCATTCACTTTTAGCGCTATGATGGCATACACCTATTAGATACCTCCCTGTACATCGGTTATTGAACAAATGCCACCATTTCTAACCCTTATGCCACATTGCCGAACCCGTTGTCATCTTAGTCCATTGTCTGAGAATTTGAAACAAATAAATAATTTATACGTCAGATGGACGAATATGGGATTGGTGTATGTCTTGAAATGGACCTTTTTTTTAAATAACTGAATTGCACCAAGTATAAAGTTTAATGGTGATAGCATCATTGTATGGAGTGTTTTTCCTATTTTTTTCTTGGTCTTTTAATTTCTGTTAATGGAAACATGAATTCTTAAATATATGTCATCACCTAAATACTCTCTAAATTGTATGGCAATATATCAACAAAGACTTATTTCTCTTTCTGTATGTTCTATTCTCATATTAAGTTTTGTGTACAGCCATGGTTTGTCGGAATGGTATTTCAAATATTGGACTTGCTTCTCAGAGATCCAATTCAAATCCCACGTAAAGCTTTAGGATACTATAGAAAGCAAATTGCGTTATCAGCCAGACTATTTTCATTATTGATACTCACTTCAGGCGTAATAGACACCAGGAAATCAATTTCTATTGTTATTCATGAAAAAATATGATGAGAAGTTTTCCCAGAAGTGTGCTGGATGTTATAGATCCAAAAAATGAGACAAACGTTATCGTAAAATATGCCTGATGCTCTCCGAGTCTGCATTGATAAGAATCTGGAGAATTTTGGGAGGCAATGCATGTGATCGTCACGATGTTAGCCTTGAGATCTTAAGGTTTATGGAAAATTGTCATCTTATGAATCATATAATTAACATCACATAATTATTTTCGAATATTTGCTTTAAATAACCTAACCTTGCTTTGATCATGATAGGGGCTTGATATTTTTTGACACCGAGAAATTACAAGCACACTTCCAAAGCCCAGATTTGGGTTTTACAAGTCCTTTTGACACTGTGCGAGGGAAAGTCTTACATTCAAAGTTTGTAATAGGGCTTTCCAATAACCATCGTGAATTGTCGTCCTGGAGGACTTTTCAAAGACATCTGGCCTTATTCACGTGTCGCAAAGGGGGAAACCCGTAAAACCCAAAAGCACTCACCTCGACAGACGAGCAATGCTTAAGGCAGAAGTTTAAAATCCTTATCCCACTGTTTAAAAGTGGGTTGGGATAGGCTTCGATACCTTGAAACTATTGTTTTGGGACTTCCTAAAATACTATTTTTAATTGAAGACCTGCGGCTGGGAGGGATCTTTTACCTCAACAATAGCTCTTTAGCACAATTCACCTCTTAACCATAGATCATATTGATATTCCTATGAACTATTTAATCTTATGCTCTCTGAAATATATCTCACATTACTACATGCTCGGCAAAAATGATATCCGAATATTGATCATAAAAAAATATTCTTGTCCAAAATTCTCTCATTAAAGAAATGAAATGAAAATTCTTGTCAAATTTTCATTGATACATAATAATTATAGAATACTGGATTTGAAAAAGAATATGCTATAATGATAATTTTTTATTAATGACAAATAATTTTTCGAAATTAAACCGAAATATCATATTTTTTCTTTACATTGGAGACTGCAATTCAAAGAGATTATTTTTTAACCTGAAAAATTAACTTTCGCTTTTTAGTATACCAATTTCGAAAGTTTTCTTAATTATCAGTACTATTTTAGAGAGATTTTAAATGTTAACTCTGCACATTCAGAAAGCTGCTTGATCGTTTTTTCTACAAAAAATCATTGTTAGCAAATACGCAATAACTATATGAAATTCTCCATATCAAGTAAAAGAAAATATAATTTTTTTAAAAAAATGTAATACTAAATATTTTTATTTATTGTAAAATGTTTGTTTTCTGCTTAAATTTTGAACACCAGAATGAATTTATTCAGTAGATAACAATATAGGGTCAAAATGCAATTTAAGATATATTACTAGTTTATATTTTATTACTGTTTTCATTTGATAAAAATTTTTTTTGAAAATTAAAATTTAATTCATAATATAAATAGAGTCAAAATACGAGAAAACGTATCCTTTCATTTATTGGCGCTTTAACTGTTGTTGTGTTTTACCCTCCAAATGTCTGACGAAGTCAGACAAGGTCATTGACCCTCAGATCATTGATCCTGAGGAAATCGAGGAGCAGAAGGGGGGATGAGTAAATGTCCTCTCAGGAGAGTCCCAAACCGTTCAGAATGAGTTGAGGAGAAGCCTGCTCATTTACAACAGACCTCAAAGATTTTCTTGCCTTTGAGATACGAGAGACCTCTTATGTGGTCGATTGCTAATCTGAAAATAATCATAAAAGCAGGTGAGATGCAGCTTCTGTTGATCCGAGGATTTGAGCAATATGATGGTAGGAGTCTGTTTTGGCTCGAGTAGGTGTTCTTTTTCATCAGACACCTATCCTTCGGTCTGTCCAGTTAGGGAGACCCTACCAATAGCAAATTATCACCGGGATAGCTCTCCGGGTCATTGGTACACGCAAGCCTCATCGCCTCAACAAGGCAGGAACACCGTCTGGGGTAGTAACTGTAAATTACAAAATATTATTGTGTCCGACTTTTCTGGAAAGGAGTCAACAAAGGTTTGCATTCAAAAGTTTCACTTTTTTCTCTTTAGAAAGTATAAAAACAGAAAAATAAATATTTTAAAAATGGCAATTCTTTCTTTGTTTTTTATTATTAATGAGGAGTTGACAAAATTTTATACTTTGCAATCTCAGCACATATTTATAAATTGGTATTTATTTTCTATAATTAAACTGTTTCACAAATTGTTATCTAAAAGTATCTCTAAAAATCGTTATTCGTTTACTCTTCTATGATAAGGAGGGAAAGGATACTATATCTTTCTTTTGTTCTAGACGTAGTAAAATATTTGAAAGACTGATTAGTAAATACATAAATATAAGAAAATATAAGCACTTTCACATATGAAAAATCTGTAAGGTGTTGAGTAACTGATTTTAAGGATAACACTCAGTCTTGGAGACTGGAACTGTAAAAACAGCATCAATCATGTGGTTTATGTTCAACTCTTGGAACACAAACAATCAAAAAGTAAGACCATTGATAGTAAAGAGATTACATCTGTTGGAAATTTAATTAGATTCCATTAAAATGAACTTTAACAAAAATATAGAAATGATTTTACTGTAACGGAATTCTGTGGTGACGGAAGCGCTGAATTAATAAGAATTTCGTGGAAGTCCTGATGCCAATTTCATTGAAAAGAGAATTTTGATGTATCCGTATCTCTAAAATCCTATATTACTTTTGTATGTAAAATATATATTTATATAAAATGATATTAATTAAAAATGAACAAACATGAGAAAGTTAAAGAAGCAATAATAAAGCAAAAGTATATTTGCTTAAGTCACTTTAATATCCCCGTGATAATTAATTTATTTTCAAAACAAATTAAACTTGAATTTGTTAATATATATTTTTTAAAAACTAATCTTTTATTTTACAAAAGCGATAACGCTTATATTAAAAGCTTAATAAGAAATAAAGTTAAAAGATTTACATATTCTAACTAATTTTCAAATTTATAAAATAGACAAGATAAAGTATACTTACTCATAAGATTTTGCAAATGCTAGCAAAAATGTTGGAGGAAGTTTATAATAAATGTGGGAAAACACAGAGCAGAAAATGCCAAAAAAGAAAAGGGCTTTAATAGCTGTAATTCCTTTCCTGAAATTTCTGTAGAATAATAAAGCTAATGTAAATCAAAAAGTAAACATAAATATCCAAGCAATCATTATATGTTCATATAATTCACATTTCTATTTTTTCACGCTATGATCCTTTATAATTTATTTGTGTTTTCACATCCTCTATTCAATAAACGTTTTACTGAGGTTTTTTCTTCTGTCACTGGCAATTGCATTTTATAGTAACAAAATTAAAATAAATTAAGAAATTTTGTATAAAATACTTAAGACTTATCACATTAAAATATTTATTGATAAATTTAAACACTTTATAGGAAAGAATTTTACATAAATTCTCTTAGCATTTTAAGTAAAAAATTAAAAATCCAAAATTTTTCTTAAAGTAAATTACGTCACATATATAGCTTGTTTTGAAAAATAATTAGCGGAAGTAATATTTAACAAAAAACAGAAAATTCTTGTTGGATTTTGAATTGAATAGAAAATAAATGATTATATTTTATGGGAGAAAGTATTTGGTGAAAAATCTAGAATTGGTTGAAGGATAACCCATTTTACTTTTATTAAAATGAGTTTTTAATTTAAAATAAAAGTACTGAATTTAAATTGATTTTTTCTTATAAACATAAAGTAAGGACCCTAAATAGCAACAAGTAAAGAAATAATTATTTCAAACTACTCCTCATAGTATATTTTTAAATGTTAGCAAAACAAATGTGCTTTTGTAAAATTGAATTAGCGAAATTCTTGATGATTATTTTCGCTATTAAAAAGAAAGTGTGTAATATAAGAAATGTAAAGACGAAAATAGATTCTACTTTTTCATCATCCGTTCGATTAGTTGTTTAAATATTTTTGTTGTTGCCTAACTAATATTTTCTCCTTCATTCTATTAATATGTAAATATATACGCATAATTTACAAATAATATAACTTTCATTGATTGAAATTAAATCTTCCTCAATAAATTTTTCAGATAATCAACTTGATATGCTTGACAAGTAAATTTTAAATTTGTATTTTATAAAATGAATTGACAATATCAAAATAAATAAAGACTTATAAAAAATTTTCATAAAAATTTAAATATATTCAACGCAATTTAAATACTAAATGATAAAAATATAATATTCAGTCAAAATAAAAAAATTCTTATTTCGCAATCGTCTAAATTATATGCAATTTTATGTAGTAGAATTAAATTAGAAATTTTATTAAATAAATTCGAAATTTTTCTTACTTATTAAATAATGTTTATCATATTACTTAAAATCCAAACTCATCAATCTTCGCTGTAAGTAGTTTTTAGTAAAAAGTGCTTATATTGATTTTTGGTTATAAAATAACAATATTTATTTAATTTTGACGATTTCACAAATATAGTTAATTAATCACATATTTCTGTTCCCAAAGCAAGAATTTGGGAATGGACTATTACATTGTTCAAATTGATTGCAGCATAGAATAATCAACTACATAATTCAATCAATCCTCCTTAATTACAATTTAAATTATTGACAATTTAATTAATCAAGTGAAAACGTAATTTTCAATTTAAGTAAGGAAGATATCAACATGTTGATGTATATGAGTTTCGTTTCATTCTGTTTTGTGATTTTCAAGTTATGTCCATATGAAATTTCTAGAAATTATAGAATTTTTTATATAAAGATTTGAAGGAGAAATCAAATCATACCTGTATAAATAGGTAAAATTTCTCATTAATCTTGCGCAGTATTATACAATTTCAAATAATACTCGTTTGGCTTGATTAAGTAAAATAAAAGAAAAAAGGAGCTTTTAAAGTTGCGAACTTCCCTATCTGGAATTATATATATATATATATATATATATATATATATATATATATATATATATATATATATATATATATATATATATATATATATATATATATATATATATATATATATATATATATATAATATATATATATATATTATATATATATATATAATATATATATTATATATATATTATATATATATATTATATATATATTATATATATAGGCCTACTATATATTATATAGTAGGCCAAAATCTACCTCCACATCAACTACCCGCAAAAAAGCTCCTATTGCAAGATCAAAAGGCATAAAGGCCTTAAAACTAAAATCTGCAAAGGAGGGCAATTCTAGGCCCTCCATATCCACCCGTAAAGCCTTATCCCTGGAAGCTGACGCGGTTTCCTTACATCCCTCGGACGATGATCTGTCACTCGAGGAGATGTCAGATGACATGCCTTCCAGCTCCGGGAAAGGAGCTTTTCAAATTGAACAATAACTTCCTTTGTTTCTTGGAACTGCCATGGTTTGCGTACACATCATGATGATATCAAGTCTATAATTTCAGCCTACAACCCCGCATGTGTTGCACTTCAGGAAACATTCCTGAAGTCAAGCAATAACTTCTCCATGCGTGGGTTTAAAGGCTTTAGAAAAGACTGTGGTGACGATGGTGCAGTGTCTGGATGTGTATGTATATTAACATCTAATACTTTTCCCAGCACTGCCCATCCATTAAATACTACTCTACAGGCTGTTGCTGTAAGAATTCATACTACATGCTTATTAACAGTCTGTAGTTTATATTTACCACCACATGATGTCATCCGCCAAGAGGATGCTTTAACAGATCAGCTGCCAACACCATTTCTGTTGTTAGGTGACTTTAACGGCCATAGTTCTTTGTGGGGAAATGATGATACTAATTCTCGCGGTCGGCAGATAGAGCGGTTTATTTCAGATAATAGTCTCTGTCTGCTTAATACCGACGAGAAGACATATTTCCATGTACCCACAAGAACATTTCACTCTCTCGATCTAGCCATTTGTTCTCCATCTTTTCTGCCATTGTTAAATCTAATAGTAGGAAATGATCTGCATAACAGCGATCATTTTCCTCTCGTCATCTCCCAGACTGGAGGTCCCCTCAGGGGGTTTACCTTCTTTAGGTAAACACGGGTGTCACAATCCCGAGGTACCCCAGTGATCTGTCCTCTTCTTTCTCTTCTTCTCTCCTCTACTCTTCTGCTTTTTCTTCCTCTTCTCCCTCAGTGTGGTTGCCTCGCAAGAGGTTGAGGGCTCCCCTTGAGTAGCTTTCGCCGCTCTGTTGCTATTAGCTACTCTTGAGGATTAAATCACCCACGTGTTTGCCGTGCGTGGAGACCCGTGTCCCTGGAAAGGAGGGTCCTGGTAATTGAGGCCCCAGAGACCAACACATTACTTTGGCCTCTGTTTCAGGTAAACGGGAGGTGTGTTGTGGTCCTCAGCACATCAATCGGCTTTATGGATCAAGCGATCGGTACATCTACTGGGTGACTCGTTAAGGGTGGAGGCCACTTCAGGGATGTACTGTGAGCGTATAGGACCTGGCTAGCACTGGTGCAGCTGGTCTGCATCCCCTTGTTGGACTCGGTGGTGGGTGGTGCCGTCAGGTCCCGAATTTTCCATTTCCAATATGGAAACAAATTCTTATTCTTCTCTCCCACGGGAGCATTCCTTGTCAGTATTACATGCAAAATTTTATGTTGTAAAACGGAAAGAGGGTACCTTCGAAAATGTATCCCCTTTCCTAATCCAAAAAGCTATTAGCGGAAATATCGGCGAAGTGAAGGGCATTAGGAAAATGCGTTTTGGAGACATAATGGTTGAGGTCGCTTCAGAAGCACAAGCTAACGCTATAAACACCTTGTCTATGCTTGCTAACGTAGAGGTGTCTGTCTCTCCTCATATGAACCTTAACTTTTCTCGTGGTGTGGTATCCGCAAGGGATTTGCTTAACACGCCTACGGATGAGATCTTAGAAAATCTCAAAGATCAAAAGGTCTGTGCTGTAAGACGCATAACTGTCAGACGAGATGGGCAGATTATTAATACTAAACATCTCGTACTGACTTTTGCGACGCCAGACCTACCGCAGCATATTAAAGCTGCATATATGCATCTACCCGTAAGGCCATTTATTCCAAATCCTTTGCGTTGTTTCCAGTGCCAGAGATTTGGTCACTCCAAAGCGACTTGCAGAGGTAAACTGACTTGCGCTCGCTGCGCAGCAGTTGGCCATGACAGTTCGTCTTGTACTGCAAAGGAGAGGTGTGTCAACTGTAAGGGTGACCACCCCTCCTACGCTAGGAGTTGTCCTATCTGGATACTGGAAAAGGAGATCACAACCACTAAAGTTAAGAACAATTGTTCATATCCTGAGGCGAGACGTACTGTTACCACACGTACACCTCAAGCAGGAGTTAGCTACGCTTCTGTCGCCGCAAAAGTCACCCGAACGACTAGCACGCAAACTGATGCTCTTTCACTTCCAATAGTCAAATTACCCCCTACCTCTGAGAAAAGACCAAAATCAACCTCCACAACCATTCCCCGTAGAAAAGCTCCGATTGCAAAATCTAAAGCCCTAAAGGCTTTAAAACTAAAATCTGCTAAAGAGGGCAATATTAGGCCCTCAATATCCACCCGTAAAGCCTTAACCCTGGAGGCTGACGCTGTGTATCTACATCCCTCCGACGAAGATCTGTCACTAGAGGAGATGTCAGATGACATGCCTTCCAGCTCCGGGAAAGGAGCTTTTCAAACTGAATAATAACTTCCTTTGTTTCTTGGAACTGCCATGGTTTGCGTTCTCATCATGATGACATCAAGTCTATAATTTCAGCATACAACCCCGCATGTGTTGCGCTTCAGGAGACATTCCTGAAGCCCAGCAATAGTTTCACCATGCGCGGGTTTAAAAGCTTTAGAAAAGACTGTGGTGACGATGGTGCAGTGTCTGGAGGTGTTTGCATATTAACATCCAACAATTATCCCAGCACTGCCCAAGCTTTAAATACTACACTACAGGCTGTGGCTGTGCGAATTCACAAATCATGCTTGGTGACAGTCTGTAGTTTGTATTTGCCACCACACGATGTCATCCGCCAACAGGAACTCGATGCATTAATAGATCAGCTGCCAACACCATTTCTGCTGTTAGGTGACTTTAACGGCCATAATTCTTTGTGGGGAAGTGATGATACAAATTCTCGCGGTAGGCAGATAGAGCGGTTTATTTCAGAAAACAGTCTCTGTCTGCTTAATACGGACGAGCAAACTTACTTTCACATACCCACACGAACATTTCATTCTCTCGATCTGGCCATTAGTTCTCCATCACTACTGCCATTGTTAAATCTAATTGTAGGAAATGATCTGCATAACAGCGATCATTTTCCTCTCGTCATCTCCCAGACTGGAGGTAGTAGTGTAAGACAACGCTTACCTACTTACGTGTACAGTCGGGCAGATTGGACGTTATTTACACAATTGGCAGTTGTTGATGATAAATTGGTTTCGATCGAAGATATTGATATTGCCGTCAGTAAAGTCACTGAAACAATTAAGAATGCAGCTGATGCATCAATACCTAAGAGTTCCTCTACACCACACAGACGTTGCAAACCTTGGTGGAACAAACAATGCCAAGAAACATATAAAAAACAGAGGAAGTTATGGGGAATATTTAGGAGGTACCCCACAACGGAGAATCTTATCGCCTTTAAGAGAGCAAAAGCATTAGCTCGCAGAGCCCGTCGTCGAAGTCAGAAGGAATCCTGGTCCTGCTATGTATCTTCTATAACATCTTCAACTTCCAGTAAGCAGTTGTGGAGAAGGGTGAAAGCAGCCAATGGAATTTATAAAGAATTTTCTATTCCTATTTTAAAATCCGGAGCTGCTATATACTCTTCTCCTACGGATATTGCTAATGTCCTTGGTGAAGCATTTGCTAACGTCTCAAGCTCGAACTCTTATAGTCCTTCGTTCTTGAGGACTAAGAGTCGTGCTGAGCGAGTACAAATTCGTTTCAACCATGGACAAGCTTTGCCTTACAACTGTGAATTTCGAATGTTGAAATTGAAGAGAGATTTACAACAGGCCAATGATACTAGCCCAGGACCTGATGGAATCAGCTATCAAATGCTTCGTAATTTAAGTCCAGATTCCCTGTTGAACTTACTTTACCTGTTCAATAGGATCTGGACTGAAAATAAATTTCCATAATATCTTATGAAAATAATATCTTGTGAAGGGTCTAACATGAGATTGATCTAACATAATTGAGAGACAATTGCAAACATCTGTTAATAAAATTGCTGCATGGTGCGCTGAGAATGGCCATACACTATCTCCTAGCAAGAGCAATTGTGTCCATTTCTGCAGGAAGACTAGCCTCCACAATGATCCCGTTATTCGTATAAACAACACACCTATACCAGTAGTCAGTGAGGTAAAATTCCTCGGAGTGATATTTGACCGTAAATTAACCTTTCTTCCGCATATATTATATCTGCGGAAGAAGTGCGAGCGATCGCTCAATATCCTCAAGGTGCTTTCAAATACATCTTGGGGTGCTGATCGCACGTCACTCCTCCGAGTTTACCAATCACTAATTTTATCCCGCATAGGCTACGGTTGTGTTGTTTACGGATCCGCTAGGTCTTCTGTTTTACGCAGACTGGACACAGTTCATCACTCTGCTTTGAGGATATGCTCTGGGGCCTTCCGCACATCCCCCGTCCAGAGTCTATACGTGATTTGCCATCAATTACCGTTAGACCTGAGACGTATGCAGCAGTCTCTCAGTTATTATGCTAAGATCACGTCGACCCCTGACCATCCACTACGTTCCATGATACCTAATGCCTCAATTAAAAGACTATATGATGTTCGTCCTATGAGCATCCCACCTTTTCTCACAAGAGCCAAATCACATCTTTTGCTCACAGACCTATGTGATGTTCGGATAGAGTCAATTCATTAATTTCTCTATCCACCTTGGTATGAACCAACAAATACTTTTATAAATACCTTTGCTGAGTTTAAAAAATCCGACACAGCACCTATTGTTTTTCAACAGCTATACTTTTCTCATCGCTGTCAGCATCAATCATATAAACCTGTATTCACAGATGGTTCTAAAACAGCAGGACATGTGGGCTGTGGAATTTTTACCGATAATACAGATTTTAATTACAGCCTACATCCATCCTGCTCCATCTTTACTGCTGAAGCAACCGCAATCTATTACGCGCTTCAGCATGTGAATACAGACGATTATCATTAATATTGTATATATACTGACAGCATGAGTATTATTGAAGCCTTGAAAAACAATAGCGTAG
>JAJQOW010000587.1:0-97508 GCA_037975125.1 Latrodectus hesperus | reverse complement strand
TAAGTTTATTTAAATGTGCAGTTAATTACACTGTAATATAATATGTAAATTGTAAACAATTTAGTTATGCATCTTCAAAATTATTTTAATTGCTATTTAAAGATTCCATAAGAGCTAAAAATATCACATATTATAAAATCAATAAAGTTTGTTTTTATTCTTAAATTCATGTCTATTCTGAATCAGAATTAACTATAATTATTTAAATTTATTAAATTCAAAGTTTATCTTTTACTTTGTTGTATTTGTCAAACTTTTCTTTTGGGAGTTTGACAAATCAAAATGGAAAAAAAAAAAATACGTTAATATGAAATTGAAAAATTAAGCTAAATTAAGGTTGTAGTAATTCTAGAAAATTGAAAAAAGAAACACTTTTAAGTGTTTTCCATTAAAAAAATCTTATGAATTTACTTTATGCATATTTACTGAAAAATAGTTTAAAATCCGAACGGTTTTTTTTTTAAATTTTGATTAACAAAAACACTATTTAATAAAATTTTAAGAGAACTATAAATAGCTAAATATTTCTAAATTTAACTATTGATACCTTGTTTTATAGACTACCTAAAGATCTAAGTTGTTGAAGGATATTTTAAGGTCCACTTCGTAATTTGATTACCTAGAGAACTTCTCAAGATAGTGGACCGCATTCTCTTATTCAAAAGAAGAAAAACAAAAATTTCCTGGGTATCCACCTCGACAGACTTGCATTGAAAAGGCTTTAACATAAAATTTATTTTTGTTCAATTGCTGGAATCGAACTCATAACCTTCGTTCCAGAAAGCAGTGTTCTGCCACGCAAGTCCACGCTAATACCTTACTAAATTTAATCTTAAAACTCTATTAAACATGTAACAGTATTATAGAATCTATAACTATATTAATAAAATTCCTATTCTTCTTCCTGCCAAACTTTTGCTCGAATTACTTTCTGAAATAATACTACTTTCTGAAATACTTTCTTTACTACTTTCTGAAATAATAGAAATTTTTTTTAAATAAAATTTTCATTTTCAGTGAATTGAACAAAAGATTCCTTTCAGAGATCTTCAGGAAAGTTTATTCTAATAAAATGTGTAAGACTATTTTAAAATAGGAGAAAAGCAAATCATTAACAAATTACTCCATATAAAATTCTTTTATGCATATTCGCAGTTGAGATGTAAAGATCTAGGTAATTTTTATAATGACCAACATATCTGCATAGTTCTTATTTAAAAGTAATGTGTTGCTTTTTAAAACTAAAAAAGTTTTCTTATGAAAATTTAAATATTGAAGAAATTAATAATAATTGAAGAAATTAATTATAATCATTATGACATAAATGTCAATTTATGTACACTGGCAGCAGTGATTATAGGATTCGCTAAAAGGCTGTTCAGAAACAATGTATTGAAAAATGTTATTTTAAAATAAGAGAAGGGAACACACTTCATGAGTAAATATTTTAAATATTTTTGAAATTTTTGGAGATCTCTCTTCAGTATCCCATTTGAATTTATTCTTCTTTTTAACTGTATCACTCTTATTTAAAAATAATATAGTGCTATTTAATAGCAATAAAACTTTTTAGTAAGTGTAACAATGAGGAAATATCCCTATATTTCCTTATATTCAGAGTATCCGCAGCGATGATTAAACGATTCGCTGGGGGGACCTTTAGAAATATTTTGACAATATAAATATACAATATATGTAAGAATATATGTTAAATTCAAGCAATTAAAAACATTGCATATACCTGTTTTATACTTAACGGCCTCTTGGAGATGAAATGTATAACCCATGGGTATTTATTATGTTGATGTATTTACCAGTCTTATTTCAAAGAAATGTTTTTTATGTGTGCTGTTTTATAATAACGAATATTCTTACGTAAGTTTAATTATATAGGAAATATCCCTATATTTCCTTTTATTCAGAGTTCTCCTTGCGATGATTAAAAGATTCGCTTGGGGGCTCTATAGAAATACGTTGTCAATATAATATGTAAGAATATTTGTTCAATTCAAGCAATTAAATGCATAGCATATAGCTGTTTTATACTTAACTGCCTCCTTGGAGATGAAATGTATAACCCATGGGTATTTATTATGTTGATGTATTTACCAGTCTTATTTCAAAGAAATGTTTTTTATGTGTGCTGTTTTATAATAACGAATATTCTTACGTAAGTTTAATTATATAGGAAATATCCCTATATTTCCTTTTATTCAGAGTTCTCCTTGCGATGATTAAAAGATTCGCTTGGGGGCTCTATAGAAATACGTTGTCAATATAATATGTAAGAATATTTGTTCAATTCAAGCAATTAAATGCATAGCATATAGCTGTTTTATACTTAACTGCCTCCTTGGAGATGAAATGTATAACCCATGGGTATTTATTATGCTGATGTATTTATCAGTCTTATTTCAAAGAAATGTTTTTTATGTGTGCTGTTTTATAATAACGAATATTCTTACGTAAGTTTAATTATATAGGAAATATCCCTATATTTCCTTTTATTCAGAGTTCTCCCTGCGATGATTAAAAGATTCGCTTGGGGGCTCTATAGAAATACGTTGTCAATATAATATGTAAGAATATTTGTTCAATTCAAGCAATTAAATGCATAGCATATAGCTGTTTTATACTTAACTGCCTCCTTGGAGATGAAATGTATAACCCATGGGTATTTATTATGTTGATGTATTTACCAGTCTTATTTCAAAGAAATGTTTTTTATGTGTGCTGTTTTATAATAACGAATATTCTTACGTAAGTTTAATTATATAGGAAATATCCCTATATTTCCTTTTATTCAGAGTTCTCCTTGCGATGATTAAAAGATTCGCTTGGGGGCTCTATAGAAATACGTTGTCAATATAATATGTAAGAATATTTGTTCAATTCAAGCAATTAAATGCATAGCATATAGCTGTTTTATACTTAACTGCCTCCTTGGAGATGAAATGTATAACCCATGGGTATTTATTATGCTGATGTATTTATCAGTCTTATTTCAAAGAAATGTTTTTTATGTGTGCTGTTTTATAATAACGAATATTCTTACGTAAGTTTAATTATATAGGAAATATCCCTATATTTCCTTTTATTCAGAGTTCTCCCTGCGATGATTAAAAGATTCGCTTGGGGGCTCTATAGAAATACGTTGTCAATATAATATGTAAGAATATTTGTTCAATTCAAGCAATTAAATGCATAGCATATAGCTGTTTTATACTTAACTGCCTCCTTGGAGATGAAATGTATAACCCATGGGTATTTATTATGCTGATGTATTTATCAGTCTTATTTCAAAGAAATGTTTTTTATGTGTGCTGGTTTATAATAACGAATATTCTTACGTAAGTTTAATTATATAGGAAATATCCCTATATTTCCTTTTATTCAGAGTTCTCCCTGCGATGATTAAAAGATTCGCTTGGGGGCTCTATAGAAATACGTTGCCAATATAATAAGTAAGAATATTTGTTAAATTCAAGCAATTAAATGCATAGCATATAGCTGTTTTATACTTAACTGCCTCCATGGAGATGAAATGTATAACCCATGGGTATTTATTATGCTGATGTATTTATCAGTCTTATTTCAAAGAAATGTTTTTTATGTGTGTTGTTTTATAATAACGAATATTCTTACGTAAGTTTAATTATATAGGAAATATCCCTATATTTCCTTTTATTCAGAGTTCTCCTTGCGATGATTAAAAGATTCGCTTGGGGGCTCAATAGAAATACGTTGTCAATATAATATGTAAGAATATTTGTTCAATTCAAGCAATTAAATGCATAGCATATAGCTGTTTTATACTTAACTGCCTCCTTGGAGATGCAATGTATAACCCATGGGTATTTATTATGCTGATGTATTTATCAATCTTATTTCAAAGAAATGTTTTTTATGTGTGCTGGTTTATAATAACGAATATTCTTACGTAAGTTTAATTATATAGGAAATATCCCTATATTTCCTTTTATTCAGAGTTCTCCCTGCGATGATTAAAAGATTCGCTTGGGGGCTCTATAGAAATACGTTGTCAATATAATATGTAAGAATATTTGTTCAATTCAAGCAAATAAATGCATAGCATATAGCTGTTTTATACTTAACTGCCTCCTTGGAGATGAAATGTATAACCCATGGGTATTTATTATGTTGATGTATTTACCAGTCTTATTTCAAAGAAATGTTTTTTATGTGCGATGTTTTATAATAACGAATATTCTTACGTAAGTTTAATTATATAGGAAATATCCCTATATTTCCTTTTATTCAGAGTTCTCCCTGCGATGATTAAAAGATTCGTTTGGGGGCTCTGTAGAAATACGTTGTCAATTTAATATGTAAGAATATTTGCTTAATTCAAGCAATTAAATGCTTATTAGCAAGCAATTATACTTAACTGCCTCCTTGGAGATAAAATGTATAATTCATGGGTATTTATTATGCTGATGTATTTATCAGTCTGATTTCTAAGAAGTGGTTTTTATGTGTGGTGTTTCAATATTAACGAAAATTCTTACGTTAGCTTAGAATAAAAGGAAATATAAGGATATTTACTTTATAATTAAGTCCTCCTTTCTATAATTAAATTATTCGCTTAGGAGCTCTTTAGAAAAATTATGTCAATTTAATTTGTAAGAATATTTGTTAAATTCAAGCAATTAAAAATATTGTTTATTTTTGTTTTATATCTAACTTCTTCCTTGGAGTTGACGTTTATTTGTTAAATTTCTCCTTATTAAATGTTTGATATTCCTTTCAGAAAAACTCTTCTGCCATCTTTAATTGTTTTGAGATTTCTATCCAATTCCTCTTTTGATTTTTTGTTTCTCAATTGTCATTTTTTGCACACTATATAGATTGATTTACTGTTTAAAGTGGGCTTCGTAACACTATAAACAATCACGCTTGAAGTGGGACTCAAACCTAGGAAGTGTTGAACTGAAGGCAAGAAGTCTTACGACTCGGTTACAAGTCCGACAAATATATTTTGTGAAGCAGGCCGTTGTGTTTTGCTTTGTGTCTTATGAAGCATCAACCAATATATTAGATTTTATGAAAGTGTGGTATGTCTCTACTCGAAGCTCTTTTATTTTTTTAATCGCCTTAATTATTTTTATTATCAATCATTACAGAATTTGGTTAGCTGTTTTTTGGACATTCCCATTACTATTCTATTTGCGGAATTGTTTGAACCATCATCGAATAGAAGAGAGAAATTGTCTCAGTCATCATTGGATTTTATCTAATAGTAAACATCCGTTACGCTCTAAATTATTTCTCAATTAAACAGCAATAATAATCGCTTTTTCAAAGTGTTTCCTGCATGTATTCCTCAATTTTCAAGACGAATGCAAAATTAACTTCCAGATGCTTTTTGTAAGCTATGCAAATACTTTTATATAATTGTCCTTCATGTCTAAAAGACAGTGCATATTTGGGAATTTTATCAAGTCTGACGTTGTTAACTCGATTTTATAGTTAATTTTTAATCATCATCAATTTAAATTAACATATGATCCAGCGATTACAGAGGGTTCGATATCTCTAAATCACCTGGGATGTTACAAATTAATTTTGGGTTTATTTTAAGTCTTTAATATCGTTCATGGATTATGATGAAATATTTCACACTTGTAAGCGTTTTATGCTCAATTGCTTTTCTCTTAAGCTAGCTTTCGTCCTTTCAGAAGAGTACAGATTTTATACATATAGTAGATAATTGAATAAAAAATATAGCATATAAAATTTTTCGCTTTTAAATTCTATTTTATTAATATGTATATTTTGAAAATAATGTTGATAACTTTATCTAAAAACACACATGCCTGTAAGGAATACGCAATCGGTTTCAGCTTTTTAATTCAGTTGATAGTTTTCAGAAAATATATAGGTTCAGAAAAACAAATTACTTAATCATATATACCGTTTGCATTTATGGATGTAGTTTTTTCAATAAATACATTTTGATTTTCATCAGAGTTATTTATGTGTGGACAAAATATAAAGTAAAATTAAAAATTGAAATATTTATTTATAAAACTTATTTATAGCTTTCTTTTGTTAATTAGAACTATATTAATAATTTTTAAAATGCTAATGTGTTCCTTTTATTTTTCCCCTTCGTGTCTCATTGGATGAGATTTCTGGCTGCTACAATACACCTGCTATAAAAATGCATCCAATAAAATCATAAGTAAGTTTATAACCTTTTTATATTTTTTGAAATCTGATATTTTTGTGATTTAATGTTACATATTGGCATACCATCAATATTTTTTCTATAATTAAAATGAAACATTCTTAAAATTTTGCTTCAATAATGCATTTATGATAAATAAATTACAAATATTAATATTTGCTTTATTTATATTAATATATTAAATTTTTTCACACACATACATACATATATATAATTTATTTATTTAGTTGCTGATTGAATATCTTTTTAAGCTTTTAATTTTACAAAACAATTGATTTTGTCTGATTTCATTTCACTTAGATAATTGTTTAAGTAGTACTCGATAAAGTTGAGTTTTAATAATTCATTGTTTTAAAATAATTTGTGGAATGCATTTCTTCACTAATGATCAAGTGGATGTCTCAGTTCCAAAATCGATTGATTAACTTGATAAAGAAAGAATCTGTGAAAGATAAAATATTATTTTCTTAAATTCCTTTTTAATTAAAATTTTTTAAATATGTATGTTGTGTACTAGTGCATTTGTATTTTTTTTTGTCTAACATCGTGGGAAGTATAAGATAAAATATCATTTGAGAAATTGCTATAAAACTTTGAATGAAATTTATATAAAGCAAGCGTATCCTGAATTTGAATTGATACATTTCTTTCACTTCTCAGAAGGATCCACTTCCTCACTCACAAAAAAGTCACAATAAATAAGAATAATAACTGTTCTGTTACTGATTTCTAATAATGCGAGTATTACTGAGTTTAAATTGATTCATCGTCAATATAAATTTTTTCTTCCTGAGCTGTATTCCAACTCCTATCTTATCGATTTATCATTAAAATTTCATTATACTCGTGTTTTGTAGAAGGAATGAATTTCAACCGTCCATCATATATATTTTTTTCTTTTGTTATAGCTTTGCTGGTATTCAATAAAAGAGAGAGATACTTTACTTTTCACTCACACTGTGGTTTACCTATTACTTGTTTCTTTAGATTAAGGGCATTAAATTCCATATCTTCATCAACGTCTTAATTGAATTGTGTTATGTGAAGTTTTGTTTACGTGGACATTGACTGAGAAGGACAAAAAAAACCATCTCCATTTTTGAAAGAAAAACTTTAAGAAGCATCTTTGGTGGACTAAAATGTGAGAATACATGGCGAAGAAGAACTAATTCTGAGCTCCATAAACTATATAAAGAACCAGATATTGTTAAATTTATCTCAATACGGAGATTAAAATGGGCAGGACATTAGAGCCGGATGAACGACAATCGGGTGACGAAAAAAATTTTCTTGGCTCGCCCCATTGGCACTAGTAGAAGAGAACGACCGAAACTCCGATGGCGTGACTGCCTTGAAAACAACCTAAAAACACTAAAAGTGACAAACTGGATGAACTTATCCAAAAATAGGGGGTCCTGGTATGCACTTCTGAGGAAGGCAAAGGCCCACCCTGGGCTGTCAGGCCGATGAAGAGGAAGTTTTGTTTATTCAAATTTTATCCAGTGCAGTTTTTCAGCCAATTTACTGTCATTCTTGTAACTTTTTCCTTACTGATAGATATTTTGTGAATTGCTTGTGGAGAAAAAGTTCTTAGGTGTCATTTGTACTGTGAAACGATATTTTATTTTTTCACAATTTTAGTAAATTATACTAGTCCTCTTATGGAAAATATTTTTATCTTTTGCTTGATATTCAATAGCAAATTGTGAATCATCTAGCAAGTAACTGCTTACATTTTTCGTCTCAGTTGATTCTGCTTGTATTTCTGTATTTTAAAGCTATTTCATTAAAATTAAAGAGCTTTAATACTAGTATTTTGTTTAGTACACAAATGTTAACATTAGTTTTTATAATTTAAAAAAAAATATTTTATTAATACTCTAAGAATCACCCGAGACCCGCGAGATGTGATTTATGTTTTTATTAAAGTCCGATGTTATAAACATAAATTTTGCACGTTGTTAAAACTTTACCCTTTCCAAAGTTTTAACAACGTGCAAAATTGACACTCGATGTAGTCGAAAATAACTACATCGAGTGTCAATTTTGGAAAGGGTAAAGCTTTTCCAGAGCCAAAAGAAAAATGCATGAATTTCAGATCTTTGCATTCAGTCTGTATACATATGAATTGAAGCCTGTTCAACATTTAACAAATTTTTAGCGTTTTCGAATTTCGTCATCTTTTTTTTTCATTGTTGGAGGATTTAGCTTTTGGTAGTCCAGATTCATAAGTATTTCATGTAACAATGTATATGTACGTGAAACGCAAGTTAAATTTAATTGAAAATTCCTTTAATGTTTTTTTTTTTTTTTTTTTTTTACAGGCTGTATATTTACTTCTTCATTTGCGCTATATACATACTTTTACACTCATACGCTTTTTTAATACTCATACACTTTTTTTAATGATTAAGTCTAAATATATAAGTAATTTATTGGATTGTGTGCTATGGTGTTGTGACTTGTGTATAACCGAGAAGTTTCATCCATTTTATTACATGGACATTGTGAGAAAAACGATCAGTCAATCAATAAAATTATTCTTTACAATAATTGTCGTATTAAACCTTCGACGATCTGATTAATACCCTTAAAACATTTTTTGCAATCGATATAAAATTTATAATTCATCAAAAATGTGAAAGTATATTTTCTTGGAATTTTACTGTTATCCTTCGAGTGTCTTTTTATATTTTAATTCATTCATGTTACACACCTCTTAAAAATATTTTGCTGAAATTAGATCCTTAATTGATAAAATTCATACATGGAGTTTTCCTTTCATTCGAAATGATGATTCATTGCACTTGTAATGCGAGCTTTTATATCCTAAATACACTGCCCGACATTGAAAACGCAAAACCGAGAAGGAGTTGCCAGAAAGTAATGAAACTCGACGAACAGATAGAGACAGAAACGAACAATAAGTGATCTGTATTTCGAAATGATTTGCATAATACAAAGCGAGAACAGAGTCCGATCAGTAGGTTATATTGTGGAGGAGCCCTGTTCTATGCCTATTGGAGATCAGTAGGTTATCATAGCGAAGTGGCATGGCCCCGTACTTTATCAACTGGTTATCGAATTATGCCCCACCATCTCCGAGACCCTTCCGTAACATTTACAGGGTCCACTTACGACCCAACCTTGAGTTTGTTTAAAATTATAATCACATTGGTGGTGCTTGAAAGCCTGTAGGCGTCCTAGCGCTGTAGGTGTCTGCATAACAGTTCAGTTACATAATTGAAACTAGTTATTATAAAATTTAGTAAAAGTATAATGTTAAGAAAAAGTAGAAGCAATTACAGGAAAAGTAAATAAGGAGTTACACAATCTTAAATTAATAACAATTTACGTGAATTGACAAAACATTATTGTATCATATTACTTGAAGTATTAAATTTAACTAACAAAATAACTATACTATAATGAACAACATATGTTACATATACAGAATTAAATGAAAGTATAATTATATAGAATTATTATGCAAGTTTAGATGACACTATTTACAACATTTAATTTTTTTAAACATTTGACTCATTTAACATATCAAGTCATGATGTTATGGAGGACTAATAATTGATATAAAGTACTCGTGTTCATTATTTCCTTTAAAATTTTGCATGAATTGACAAGACATTAATGTAACATATTACTTGAAGCATTAGTTTTAACAGTTAAAATAATTATTATGAACACATAATTAGATATATACAAATTTTAAAAGAAGGAAATGGAAGCATTATTGTTCATTTGATGAATCTGATGACGAATAAAGTTCATCATCTACCATTGATGATTTTACAGGGTCACAGTATAGTGTGAGTCCCTGTACTGTTAAGAATTTGAGTATTCGAATTATTTTGTTTGGTCTAAAACCGTATTTTAGACAAAATTACACAAATTGAAGGTCTGTTTCATTATGCTGCCTTTTTATGTGGAGGTGTTTTGTATATGGACATTTCACTATTAGTAAAGGGTAGTTCCCAAATCATCACATTTGCAGATGTTCGAATTGGATTTGCCAAATCTTGCGAAGTATTCAGGGAAGAGTCCATGATTCGTTATTAAATAGTTAATAAAAGGGTTTGGGATGAGGAACTCTGTGGAGACTGTTGGAAGTAAATGGTGGGTGTACCTACCATTTTGCGATGTCTCCGTTCTTTGCCATCTTCTGATGGTTCTTTTATATAGAAGAAGTTTCAGGAAGGATCTTGGTTTTGGCAGATTTATGACTGACACTTCCTTATTAATAGCAGTTTCTTTTGCTTTGTCCGCCGATTCGCCGAGCTGGCAGCCGAATGGTTCGCGCTCTTGCCTTCGGTTCAAACAGTTCGTGAGTTCGAATCCAACCTTGGGGCATGGAAGTTTGTAGTGGTTTGAAATCCACTTTAAACCGTAGGTCCCGGTCTAATTGGCCCTCGTGTGCAAAAAATGACCTTTGAGCGACAAGCAAACCAAACCAAGTCCACCAGTTCGTTCCCACAATTGCCCACGTGTGCTTTAATCCGTCCTATATAGGTCCTCTACTTCTGATAGGTCCTCTATTTTTTTTTTAATTTCTTGATATTATTTAAGTTGTTGAGTTTTACTTGACAGTTGGTCTTGTAAAGTAAGATTTGGGGTTGGGTTAAAAAATAAAGTTTTTTTAGCAACTTGTGGGCTTCGGTTCTTTTATTTTGGGGTAGGTGACACTTTCTTCCTTTACCTGATTTAGAGTCAATAATATTCTAAAGGGAAGAAAGAATTATGAGATACGATGGGTGACCATTTTCTGAGAGATTCGTTGTTGCTCTTGGAGTTAATACTTTTGAATGTTCATCGATGGAGCTGTTGGAATCTGCTAAGTGTATGGAACCAAGTGACAAATTTCCTTGTTCCAGGCTGGTTAAATCAGCCGTATATTTTGATAATCTTAGGGTTTATATATGAGAATTAGCTCCTGATTCCATCTTTTTGTCGTTTTATTGTTATACAGGTAAGAATAAGGAATTTTATGGTTTTCTACAATGATGAAGTGGAAGTGACCCAGATGCCATTACCAGATGCCCCGCACAAAAAATCACGCATTCGATGCACTAATCAAAAGACAAATCCTTTTTAAAAAATTGGCAAATAAGTGTGGAGTGTCGTTCGTTTTGCTTAGTGGTGAAAACCGCACGTCTGTAGTGTAATTATGAAGCTTATTATTGTAATTTAAAAATAATTAAGAAAATTATGCCGCTTAAAATGTTAAAAATTTATTTAGTGACTAGAATGAGATAACGGCTCAAATTGTAAAGCTAAGTTTATATATTTTTTTCGATTGTAATTTAAACCGTAATTTTAAGATTTTTAAGTAAAAAAAAAATTTTAATACGTTAAAATTTGAAATAGTAATAAAAATTGCCCTAATTAGGAGGAATTGGTTAAGCTGAAGTCAATTTTGTTGCTTCGGTTAAGACGGGACTGTTATTATGGGAGCAATGGAGATTTTAAAATTATGTTAATAATTTTAAAACTTTAATACTTATCAAAAAATTAATGCTATTCTTCTACAATTTCTTTTGCTTAGTAGAGTAAACAATCTAAATATACTTAAAAAAATAAATATAAAGGGGGTGGGCTTTAAATCACCTGAACAAATAGGGTCAGAGGTATGGCTAAGCCTATGGGGGACGTGGTCATTTAAGGAGTTCGAAAAAAGTTATGACTAAATTCCTAAATAATGAAAACTAATGAGATTATGGAGAATTATTCAGTTTAAATACCATGTCCTTAGAAAAGTTATAACGTGAGTTATGAAACTGCTATGGTGTGGATGACTATAATTTAAAATTGATGGAATGGAATGTTTTCAAAAATATTAATGATTAGAATTAAGCTTTAAATGTCTATTTTACTAAGATTATTAGCTAATTGTTCTAATTAAGCTATAATTGATAAAAAATGCTTTCTACAGTGATCCTCTGGTCATCCTCACCCATGCGGTACATATTCACTGCATTATATTCTAATATCTAAAACTGGGTAACGTATTATTTAAATGTAATTAAAAATAGAATTGAACACAATAACATTAAATTTTGAAAATTAGGAATTAAATTATTTCTAAGTTCCTTGGAATAACGTGAAAAATATACAAGTCCTGTAAGTAATAAAACCTTAAAAAGACTTAAGAGCCTTAGTTAAGAACACGAAAATATTAAGCCCTATATTACAGACACTAAAAAACAAATAATAATAAAATAAATTAAAATTAAATAAATTTAAAAAAATAAAACAAAAACAGAATTTGATGGGGGGGGGAATTGGAACTTTAACACTAAAAAGTTTAAGTCCTAGATTTAGGCAGTGGGATTGAAAAAAAGAAAATAAGTAAATTAAATTACGAAAAAAAGTTATTAATAAAATTATAAAATTATTTTTTTAAGTAGACTCGTTAGTAGAGCATTTAAAAATTAAGAGCTTAGAAAGTGAGCCCAAGTCGCTACGACAATTAGGAGTCGAAGTATCGCTAATTAATATTTAATTAATTTGATTAATTAGGCGCAGTGAATTTGGTGTCCAAAGGGTTAAGTTGAAGCTGAGCAGGGGGACATGGCGGGAAACTAAATAGGGGACTTAGTTGAAATACGTAATCAATGGTTATACATAGGGGAGGAATGAAGAAGCATAGGGAGAAAATTGAGAAGAAAAAAAAAATTTATAACATAAATTAATCCAAAACTCATTAACTGTTGATTATTTTTTAAAAAGCAAGACATTTTAAATCACAAGGATCTGCTCCAAATAAAAATAAAGATTGGAATGGATTTATAAAAATTTCAAATGTTATGGCAGTATTAAAATAAAATTGACAATCAGAATACTTGAAAATACACAAAATTTTATCAACAAATACAAAATTTAAAAAAAATTATAGAAAATTAACTATTGCACTTAGAATATTAATTCATACATTTTTAAAAACATTAGGAGTACACATTGGACTCTTGTCTCTAGCGCAGTGAGGCAGCTCAGAGCATTGTAGGGTAGCAATACCTTTCTCTGTGAATCATTTTCCTTTTAGAAACTCTACTTTCACTTACCTGAGTTAACATAAAGATTAATTCTTTAATTTGAATCATTATTTACGCTTTTCCTTCTATAATTACATTCCCTTACAATCATCAAATCATTAGCTGTTAATTATCCATCATGTAAGCAAATTTGGACATGAGACTGCGCAGCTTTTGTTAAAATATTACCAAGTGGAAGATGAACATCTTTGTGACCGAGTAATCTTTTTTCTTGAAAAATTTACCAAGTTAGGATTATAAATATTTTTGTAAAATCGTGTACATTGATAAATATATCTGAAATTACAATCATAAATTTATAAAATAATTTACCAAGTTAAAAACATTCATTATGTATTTGATCTTCAATATATTTTAATGTTTATAGTTCTATCATTTATTAACTCCTTGACAGACCAATCAAATTGTTGTATGATAATGTTGCGAGATATCAAAATGTAATCGGGATATGACAGCATGTACTGGAACGGTATCCTTCATGGTAAAGGATGGTGGCCACTTCATTATAGGATTCAGCCGAAGAATAGTTTCTTGCAGTCCCTGTGCGCGTTAAGATTTTCATAGATTTCATTGTTTGCAAGGAAAATACCTGTTCAGTTTTTAGTTCCGTCATCTTTAAGGCATTCGTGACTAATAGCGTCTTCCTACGCTGCAATTCAACTATAACTAACTCCCTCGTATATTGCAGTACCTCTCGAAAACAAACCTGATTTTCACACTTATGTTGTTGTTGTTACTAATGACACTTGGACAAGCAAAGCTCGCTATGCCTTGGCTTTGCGAATTTAAGTCAATTGGGAGCGTCTTTCGTTTAATCAGAGCACCATGAAGGTGAAAGAACGACTTTTGCACTTCAAATCCTCCGATAGATGGCAGCACCAGAGTATCTACTACCTTAATTTTGGCATTGATCTGAAGGGAGAGTAAATTTCTTCAGACCATTGCACCCATGGTAACTAATCAACGACCGACCACAGGACTTTCGATTCCACAGATTTAACGAGTACGTATATCGCATGTACTCGGTGGGTCTTCAGCTGCATTGGGAATCGAACCCCACCCTTACGGATGGAAGGCCGATATCCTAACCACTAGGCTACTATGTCCCCTAAACTTAGAGTGGCCCTATTAGTGTACCACCTTGATACACCAAACCCGTAACTTAAATCGACGTAGTTTTTCTTACTAATGCACATGCCTACAAATTTTTTTAAAAAAAAAGAAAGAAAAAGAAACAACTAACTCTTTGCCGTTATAACGTTTCCCACTTGTGTTTTTAGCGGCTAAAAATATATTTCTTATTAACATATTAGAGGGGAAGTTGATTTACGGACATTTTTGAAGGGATCAGATATATAAGGAATCCGTGGAAATAAATGTATTTGCATCTTTTGTAATAGAGAATATTCTTCTAATGGAATACTCATTTCCATTTTTCATGGAATTGTCTTAAAATATTTTTTTCAAAACTTGATACTGTGTTGATTTTAATTATTTCACTTTTAAGGAAGTCTTCGCTTTTCATCACCGCCACTTACTTATCCTCGACCTTACACTGTTCATCTTTCTTAGTGAGGTTAAAAATGTATTGTATCACAACTGTACCGACCAACTTGTCTAGTAGTCAGTATGCATGTATGCGGATAAGGAGGTCCTGGGTTCGAATATCGGTTCGGGCATGGATGTACTTTATCTATCCTGTCTTTGTCCCTTCCTTGTATGAATGAGGTGTGAATGGTTGCCTACCCTATAAACGGGTTCCTATGGCATGTGTGTACTGAAGAAGTCGGACTCCACACTAAATAGGGTTCAGTTGGAAAAGTGGAGCAGCGCACCCCATATTGCCAGTCTGGCTGGCACACGACAACAATAACATCACATAACTGTGTTTAAGCTGTAGATGCCACTATACTTACTTAAGAAGTCATGTTATTTTCGGACCTCTGATCATTCTATTACAATAAAAACCAACGAATGAATGACTGAAGAGTTTTCTTAATTTTCTTACCTTTTCTGGCGACATGGGCCATTTGATTAACAATACGCTAGTTGGATTTGTACGGCATTTCACTCAAGCTTTTTTATTACCTACTTCGTGATTCGGAGCATTATTTAACAATCAATACGAAATAAAAGAGTTCACCTTAACAACACCTTCCGATTTCATCAGGCTGAATAATTTATATTCCAACATGACGCGTTAAGGGAGGGACGATGGAGATGGCTGCGTAGAATGGCACTAGCATCTGTAGAGAAGAAATACCAACGTTCTATAATAAAAAGTGAGATTCCTGCAGTGTCCTTTTCTTTTATTTTTGATAAACTTTTGTAATGGGTAGCCTAATGTTTAACAGAGCAGTTATTCCGAGTTTGATACCAGCCAGTGGTGATTCGCTTCTACTTTTAATGTGAGTCTGTAAAGTGCCAAAAAATAGTACTTTCTTCACTTAATATGAACTAAATGCATGCAAATATTATTTTCGCGTTTCGAAAGCAGCTGATTTTTTTCTGTATTTCAATTATCGAGGATATAATAATTCATTTTTTCTTATTATTTATAATATTTCCTTCCTATTGTATGTAAGATAAGCTCATAAACCTTGAATATATATCGCACTTGCATTCTAATTTTCAGTTTTGGTAGATGACGACTGAAAGTTAGCTTCTGACGGTGATTTATTATTTTTCAAGAAAACTATCAATCATGTATAATAACGTGAACTCTTCAAATAAATCTTTAAGGAGAAAATTTAATTTGATGATCCGGAGATAGGACAGCTGGTTCGACAACTAGTATTGAACAGCGGGTAATGCACATTCATTAAGGCATACTGCATAAACTGTCCAGAAAAAAGCTTTCATGAAATTGAATTTGTCAGGGGTGAGGATATCATCAGCGATCGTTTTTTTTTCTGTTGACATAATTTTATAATAAATTCTCATATCCGTGTAGATAAAGATCTGATGACTGTCGGAAAAAACTGAATACCGTTTACTGATATAACTGCATCTAATGAAAAAAACTGCGTATTAGATAAATAAACTGTTTAAGATGATTACTTGTGTACCATAGAAAAATGTTATCCTCTTGAAATAAAATTCTGTTCTTTTGCCATAAAAATGCCTTTTTCCACATTTTTTGTCTTAAAAACGACAAAACGTTCCGAAACGAGTTATTTAATAAATAAGATCATATACATTCTGGGACTCTCGAGTATTTTGATGCTTGGTATCTTTTCAAGAATTGGTTCCAGTCTCAAATACTCACAAATTTATAAACACACATCAGTGCCCAAAGATTCGAATTTCCTATTATTAGGTCTCAATTATCATTATTTAAAATTTATTTTTAAAACGTTAGACATTTTCACTCGATGATAGAGAATTCATCAGGGTCGAGTTCGTCTTCATATCTTTCTGAAATGATCTTTGGTCTCAATTATGGCCATTTTCTTTCGTTCGTACATGCATAGTACATCGATTTTCTAGGAAACCATTCCGTTCTTTCATATACGATTCTATTTAAACTAAAGATATAATTTATACAAGACTTTCCTCCTTGAAAACGTGCTCAGTTCAAGTGCAAATGCAGTCATCCGAGTTGCCTTTTATAGCTCCCAAACAAACGGTCATCGGTAATCTCCATCGCATTAGGTAACATTGTGCGGAAATACATCTGTCCACTATCGAGTGCTTACAAAGCTCACATAAATGCGATAATTTTTTTATCTAGTGTCCGACATTGAACGGCACGAGATGGATTCAACGCCCTGTTTACCTCTTATGGGTCTTCCGCTTTTGAAAGCGAGATCGGACCTGAAAATTATGCGAGATCTGTGGTACAAGTTTACAAATGTGATGTTTGCGGGATTGATTCCCTTCCTGACAGTTTCACTTTCAGTTGATATTCACTGTGTAATAGTCACCTTATGTGAAGGTAATCAAATGGAAATTTAGCAGATGACTTGTGTGGCTAGCATATAAGATGTGAATCATCAGATATCTTGTTACGCTTTTGAGACCTTCATCATGACAAGAAAAAAGAGTTTGGGTTTGATTCCAACAATTGTCGAAAAACAATAACTTTGTAAAACCTCTGGTAGGTGCTTGAGAATTTTCCTTCCTAGCAATAATTTGTTGTACCCATTCCATGAACATGATTTAAATCTGCAAATTCGTATATCCCAAGACTGGATTCACCTTTCCAATTAGGTCGCTCTTTCCAAAAGCAAAATTTCATCGAAAGAAAATATATATATATATATATATATATATATATATATATATATGTTCCATTTTCAAATGTGAAACCCATTTTTCCAGTAAAATTCAAAGTGGTACCAGTGCTTATGAAATTTTTCTCCCAACTGTAAAATTATTATCTGTGTAATAGGCAGCTGAAAATATACCTCTATATCTTGTTTCTCCTATTCGTAAAGCCTTTACTATTTCCTAATAATCTGCAAAAAGTGTACTTCTAAAGAACTTATTATCCGGACCATTGAATTCAATGCAAATTCGAGCATAAAATGATTTTCATAAATATCTCTAAAAAGACTGGAAATCTGACAAAAATCATGATTTAATCTAGAAAACATACAACTTTAATATTCCCATTCATTCCAACACACCGCAAATTAAGATAATAGATAAATGTTCGATTTAGTTTACATAAGTTGGATTATTTGCAACCACCATCTTTATAATTTCGTAAACTTAGGTGGATAAGTCACAGCTACGATGGTAGCCGAATAGTTAGCGCTCTTTTTTTTCGGTGCAACAGTTCATGGATTCGAATCCCACCTTGTGCATTGGTGTTTGTATTGGTTTGGAATCCACTTCAAACCGTGAGTCACGTTCTAATTACCCTTCGTGAGCAAAATATGACCGTTGAGCGTCAAACAAATGAAACCACCAAAGTCACACTCTTCCCTTTTTATAATCTTTGAATGGTTTATGAGATCCTGATTGCGGCTCATACACATTTATTCAAATCGATGCCGAGATAGCAGCAAAATCGTTAGTGATTTGGGCTCAACAGTTTGACCTCAGTTTCGGATGTGAATGTTTTATGGTTGAATCTACTTTAAACTGTTGGTACCGGTGGTCTAATTAGCCATTCATTCAAAAAAATGATTGAGCAACATATGAGCCAAATCAATACGACAGTGATCATCTCCTTAGCAATTTCACTTTAAGAAATAGAATGAAAATCCTCTGCCTCTAAATATTTGAAATAGAATTGGAGTAACTTATTTTATTGCTTAAGTCTTATTATAATGAGCAACAGCTCTGTGATCAGCAAACTACCAGAAGTAATTCTGTTCTAAAAATAATCATTAATATCAACTCCTGTGTTTTCTCTAATGTCCTCTAAATTTAATTTCTTGCGATTAACAAGAGAAAATATTAGATGTTCAATCAGAATACAACGCTACTTCCATGTTGAGATATGGAAGCTTAGAAGGTAGAATAAAAAAATTTGAAGGAAACTGAACATCAAGTTATTTTCAATTTAATTTTTTTAAAACACCTGAAATAATCGCTTCTGAAATTTCATACCTTTCACTACACAATATCAGAAATTATTTCTCTACTCTTATATTTTGTGTAGCATAATGAGTTTGGTTTTTAAATAAGTGTTTTTTTTTATGTTTTTGAATTTTCCTTGAGATTTTGAGATGCTTTGAAATCATTTTGAAAAATGAAAATTTTGGATTATCTCTTTGAAAATTAAATCCTTGTAAGATTCAACCAAGTTGAAAGAGTAAAAAATTTATTCCATGATAAAATAGCAGTTGACTTCAAATATTGAAATTGTCTGGTCGCTGAAGTATTCTTTGGAGACAGAATTTGCTCTGGTGGGTGTAAACAAAATATTAGAAAGTAAAGAGTATTGACTAATAAATGATGTCTACACAAAACATATCCAAACTGTTTTGTTTGTCGCATGCACAATATTAAAATTATTAGAAATACTTAATAATACATTTTCAACATTAATGATTGGAAGAATTCAGTGTACTATCATTGATTGCAAAATACAATGGACGACTAAAATTCAGTATAATACATTGGAAACAAAAAGGAATTGTGAAATCAATGCAATCGAAATAATGTATTTTTAATTACTTTGGGTGGTGAAGAACAAACATGTTAAAACAGCATCTTATTTTACAGCGTTTATTAACTTGATCTGGCAAAAGTAAAGTCTCTGCAACTCTCCAAGATTTAAGAAGGAATATGAGAAATTTTATCTTAACCTCTCTCTCCATCTTTGGTCCAGAATGTTAACTTTTATTCATTTCAAGTCTGTAACTTCAGGCACCTGAAAATTTGATCTCAAATGCATAGTTCTAGGTTGGCTTTTTAATTTGAAAATCATTGTGCTCTTATAATTAGGCTAAAGTATTATATTTTTTAAACTCCATCTCCATATAAAATGGACTCGTTGCTGATTCTACCTTTTATTAACTTATCTGTTAGATATTACTTAAGATATATTGTTACTTCCCAAAAAACTGCCCTGCAACTAGCCCAGAGTTAGGCTGTATCAGTTGGGTGGAGGTCTTCGTAGTTTAAGAACAGGGATTCAGCTCAAAGCTCCCCAGTGGCTTGCCACACAAAGATATCGTTTCACTTGGAAGACATTGCGACTGCACCCGATTTAACAAGTACCCAATTGCGTTTAGTGAATACGAATGATCTTTGGTTTGAGTCCGGATTCAAGCTCAATACCTTCCGATAGTGAAAACGACGTCCAAATCAACCAAGTCACCACGGCGTTCTTGGAATACATGCACATTTTCTTTATTAATTTCCATATCGATTCATGGATCATCCATAGATATATTTTGAAAGTTAACCCCTATGTAGTATACGTGGTCTTTTTGATGATGAAATTCAATATAATCCAAGCAGTATCAATGTGACTTCGAGCATAAATCAACACTGTCCAAAAAAAAATAGATTAAAGTTTATATACAAGATAAAAAATAATATCCAAATTGTTTCACTGTGCACTGTTAAAAAATAAAATAGGTTTATGTTTGTTTTTGTGATATTAGATAAAAAAAATATCCAAATTGTTTAAAGGCTTTGGCTGAAAATACAGAACATTGTCACGTTGATATTATGTCTCTGAAGTTCCCGACTGACGTATCAATAGCTCCTATGGTAACGCTACTAAAGTAAATTTGGGGAAGAATAAAAATTTAAATTATGCACAGCTGTAAATGGCACCTATTCCCAATGACGTCCCGTATTATCAGCTTAAATACCGAGGTTTTGTATCAGTTCAATGCCAACACTCCTATATTTAATTTAATGCAATAACTCTTTATTATTTGACTTTTTCAGTTACAGTTTCCAATGGCACTAATTGCAAAAATTCGTTTCGATCCAAGAATTTGTTTAATATTAATTTTTGAGAGATTTATCTTTACCAAAATCCCTTTCTGAATAAAAAAAACTATTAGAAGAATTTTTGAAACATCTAGTAAGCAAAGGAAAAAAAAAAAAGATTTTGTGATATAAATTCAAAATTTATCGAGTCACGCGATAATTTCATTGGTTCAAATTTTACTCATTGGTGATTTTTTGCAAGCCACTTACATGCAATTTATTACAATTATGATGGAAAATTTGCCTCCATGCCCAAGTTGAGAATCAAACCCATGAACTGTTGTTGCATACGTCCCTTTACCTAGCCCTGAGCTGGTCTCTACTAGTTAGTGGAAGCAGCCAAGAAGAAGTCTTCGTGATTGAGAAGCGGGAATCAAGCAGAAGATTTTCCACTCACTGAAGTATCATTTAATTTGGAGGACATTGCGATTTAACGTTCCCCCCAACAACGTTTAGTGAACACGACAGATCTTCGGCTAAACCGAGATTCGAACTCATTACTTTCCGATAATGAGAAAGACGTCCTGATCAACCAGACCCCCATGGTCTCCCCATGAACTGTGTAACAAATACCAGAATGTTAATCATTCGGCTGCAAGTTCCGTAGATATATTTTATAATTAATAATAGTGAATTTTGTGATTAATAATTGTGACATTGAGTGCAGTATAATATTTCCTTAATACAAAACATCACCCATATGCATGAATTCACAAATAACATTTTTGTGCATTATACAAAGATTGGTCATAAATTTCTTCCGTGAAATACTTCACGATAGTGATTTGTAATTTAGTTTGTTACAAATACAGAACTACATGCCAAATCAGCAAATTTTAATAAATCATCTTTAAGATGGACAATATTCTCCTCTGCTATTTATAGTTGCGAAAAACTTAAATAAAAACTATTTGATGTATCTATTTCACAATATGGGTAACATATTAGCTGTCCAAGTTGAACGCCTAGGAATAGAATTTATACTTCCGATCATGAAAATGGTATCTAAAATATTGCCAAAATCGGAATATGGATTATCAGATCCAAATTCCTGTATTGGAATAAGGATATGAATATTGATTCTGAAAAATTAAATTTTTTTGCAACGAAAAATTAATACTTTAGTATTAGAATGCACTTTTAAGATTGATTTCATTCTTATAACAATGTTCTTGATTTTAATATTTAGAATAATCACATAATTCATCTGATATATTACTGCTATAAATTGATAAAAATACGGTTTATAATAAAAGTGACTTTGCCGACCGATGGCTGAGTGGTTAGCGCTCCTGACTCCTGAGCTGTAGGTCCTGGGTTCGAATCCCGGTTCGGGCATGGATGTTACTTTCTTTCTCTGTTCTCTCTGCGTTTCTCTGTCCTTTTTTCCGTGATGATGTATGAATGTGGCCCTCCCTATAAACATGTTTGTGGTGGTATGGCGTGAGTAACGCTACTCGCCTCCGTGACTTGGTTCAAGGTGTCGGCTGGGTAACGACAAATGAGTACTAGTTTCCGGCTTTGTTGTGGCATAGGGTTCAACCCTCAAGTGCCCGCCGTTGGAAAAAAAGTGACTTTTTAAGGATATTAAATTTTCACGATAAGGGAATTAAAATAAAAGAAATTTTAATATTTCTTGACTATTTTAATTCCTGTGTAGCTGTTTTTATTTTGTTTTGATGTTCTTATGCCACATATCAGACATCTTGAATTATTATTCGCTTTATAATTAATGTTACGATTTCCCTTTCATCCTTAATTCGTGATTGATGCATTCTTTAATATTTATTATACTATTAAAAAATTAAAGTACATATCAAGCTTTATTAATGTGTTCTCATTGGTCTCGGTAGCGTAGCATTTTGCAGAAAGTTTGATATTTTAAGTAGAATGCCAATACTTAAAGTTATTAAATATAATTCTTATCAACATTTTAAATAAAATTCTCATCTAATTTAAAGAAATTATTGATTTATGTTTCAAAGTAATTTTTTGGTATAAAATGAAGTAGAAAGAACGCAGTGGTACACAAACAGACATGTTTAATTACAACAGTTTAATTACAACAGTCAATTACAACATATAGTAATTACAATAAAATGATAACATTAAAGAAAACATTTCCAATGATACACAAGAGAGTCAAAAAACATCTATTCTCAAGCTAGGCAGACCAGAATCTACACCGTTTGATCCCCAGAGGGCGCACATGTACTTTAGTTAGGAAGATCTATTATGTAATGAGAGTAAAAGCAGAGAGAGAGAGCTTTTATCTTTTTCTTTCCAATTCCCTTTGTTTAGCAAGGCTAAAATAGGTGCATGACGTTGTGAACCGCCAGAAAGTCTATGACTAGCAAAGGTGATTCGAAGATGTCCTCTTTATTAAGGCAAAAGATAATATGTTCCGGAGACGCACTCGCCGAGTTGCATTTGGGGCAAGGCACGTACGTCCTTCGCAGAATGAAATGGAACGAAGATGTCCACTTCAGAAACGGGTGATGGTGGTCTGGCTCCGCCTGTCGCATCTAAGAATGAGGGAGCCTCCTGGTGAGTAGCTTTGGTACCAATGGTACCAGGGTGGAAGTGACCAAATGGCTTGGTTTGACCCTCTTGGCACGGGAGTAGAGTTCAAGGAAGGCAAGTGAGCCAGATGGAGCCGAGGTCTTTGCAAGAAAGTCAGCAGCTTCGTTGCCTTGCAGGTTAACGTGGGATGGAATCCACTGAAGAAAAATAAGCCAATCCTGCGAGAGTTTTTTCAGCCTTTGGAGTATAGAAACTCCTACAAAGTCATGAACATTAGACCATCTGGCAAGATGTATCCTAAGCGTAATATTTTAAAAGTAGTAACCTAGCATATTGTGTGTGTCTGCACTTTCATCATGGTGCGTGGTTGGGAATTGAACTTTCAGGTTTTCTCCCTTGTGACACGTTTCTTTATCTTTAAAAAACTTTTCCAGGTTGACAAAAAATGTCTTTCAACTGCACTAAGTCGTTTCGTTGTCCAATAAGCGGTGTCATAGATAAATAAAAGAATTTAGTTTTTAATTGAACTAATTTCATGTCATCTTTATGCAAGTACATTTAATTTTTGAATCAGATAAATGAAACAAAATTGAACTTTATTTCATTTTTCTACTTTTTTTTAAATGAGGAATGAGACTGCTTGTTGAAATTCTCATCACACAGCGTGCAAATTCATGTTATCCAACTTTCTATATTAACTTTTGTTGACGTTCATGCACGGAAAACTTTGATCGCAAATATATGTCCACCCAAATATAAATAACGTTCTCAATAAATTTCTTCATGTATAGAAAATTTTTAGCAAATAAAAATTTTCAAAAATTGGTAAATGTCATGGTGTTAAAATTTTCTACTATACAATACTTAATTCGCCATTCAAAATGAACTGTTTGACAAAATTATAGGCTATTATGAAACATAATTATACCCTTTAATTGTATTTATATTGCTTCCTGATACAATAAACACACTTCTTTGCCCTTTATATTAAGAAAAATTTAATTTATGCATTCTAGCTAAAACACCACATTCGTCCCTCATTTTATGTTTATCGAAGATTTACGGTGCCGTTAAAATTGAAAACTTATTTACTGTTGCAAAGATAAAATTGTAATTCACCATGTTTACCAGAGAAGCACTACTTACACGTACTTCATGGATCGCCGATTGTGCTTACCCGAAGTGTTACGTTTTATTTTTCGTTGTATTCATGCTGTCAGCAACACTTTTTTTAATGTCACGTAGAACATGTGGGCCACTAATTGCTGAACACTGGATTATGATATTTAATAAATGCTGTTTCAACTTAATTTTAAAAAGAATCATATACGTTAGAATGTTGGAATAAATAACTGAAATAAAAGATATCGGAAAATTACGACATAATGTGTTTTCGGTAAATTTTACTTCTCTGTTAATACCACAGGAGTCAGATTTGAGTTCAGAGCCAGTGAAATGAATTTTCTAATCTGTTACTCTACATGGTTATACTGACTCTTTTACTTGAATAGTAGTAGGGTGGATTCTGGTTTCTATTTCCACAGCTCTTAATACTTATAGGAAGTGAATTAATTATCCAACTTTATATCTGAGATGAAGCAACTTTTTTTTACCTTCAGATCTTGACTGCAATCTAGTTCGTAATATACTAACTCATTTCTTACAATGTCCAATGCACTTACTCATTTCTTACAACTTACTAAATTTTACTTCTCGGAATTGGCCATTTTCTTGATTAATCAACCAAGGATATGCCTGAACAGTGATACCAAACGATTAGCATGGAAAACAGGAGCTGTAAATTTACTTTTAGTTTTTGACAAGTGGAGATCCTACTTAGGCATTCGTTCACCGATAAATTATTAAATCTATCATGTTGATTCTATCATGTTAAATCTACATTAAGATGTTTTGCGATAATTATTACTGGTCGTCGACACTCATTGCAGGCTTTATCGTTTTCCTCTTTTTAAAGAATACAGTGTTCCACTTAATATTTAACTAGGTACTTAGATTCAGTAGAAAAATATATTTAAGCGAGAATTATAAATATAATATTGAAATGTTTTAGTTCTAATATATTAAAAGTGTTTCCGCTTAACGCAAATTAAAACCTTGTTCAAATTTTTTTATCTACAAGGATATATCTTTGTTGAAGCTAAGAAATTTTTGAGCCTTAAATACATACAAATGAGTTTTTCACCTTCATATTGATACGAATGGGAATATTTTAATCGCTAAATAAATATAAACACGTGCTGTTTATAAGGATTCATTTCTAATCATAATTGTTCTCATTTTTTTATACAATTATCTGTTGTTAATTAACGGTTTATCATTTCAGGTTACTTCGAAACGTAATCTTTGGAACTTTTCAGCAATATTCATTGAAGATTTGAAGAAATGAATGAATCCGTTGCCCTAGCATTGTAGTAAACTTTGCATATAATATAATGAGCTTTATCCTAATCATCATGCTATTGAATTCAATAGTTAAGTTGGTCTATATTTAATTTTAAAAATTTTTTAAATATTTTGTTTTACTTTATAGTAATGAAATTATTACTTTATTTTTGCCATATTTAAAAAAGCTTAAGGAATTTATAAAATAATCTTAAAGCGAAATTGTTAACTGTAAATGTATTTAGAAATTGAAATTATACGTTATTTTAATTTTTTAAATATCTTTAGAAAAGAAATTGTACTTGTATTATTTTTTAGTTATAGTAAACTTTTCTTTTGGCGTGGTGTCTTTATTTCTCACACAGCATTAAAGCATGTGTACTGCTATTAAATATGAGTATTTTGTACTTTTTACTGTAGTCACATAAAGGGGGAAAGAATTCTTTTTAGAAGAACTCAGGGGTTGACCTCGTCATATTGTACACCGAGCTTGCTGCCGAATGGTTTGCGCTCTTGCCTTCGGTTCAAATGTTCGTGGGTTCGAATTCCACCTTGGGTATGGGTGTTTGTATAGTGGTACGGAATCCACTTTAAACCGTACTTCCCGGTCCAATTAGCCCTCGTACGCAAAAAATGACCGTTGAGCGACAAATCAACCAACCCAACCATCGTCATATTTTACTTGTTAAATGACGCGTAATAGATATACTTAAAAACTTTAGCCCAATGATTTTCAATATGTGAAGACATACAAAATAAAAATAATTTGGAAGCTGTGTTTGCTAACTAATTTTGAATGTGAGGTAAAAAAAAAAAAGTAACGTAATATGTACTACAAAAACAAACACACGCAACAGTATGTTTTATAATAGGATCAATATATATATACAAGATAATAAAAAGAAGGCATTTAATTATAAGTTTTAGCTTGATAATCATTGATAATTTCATTTATATTCAGTCATAAAAATGACAATGCTTTCGTTCTTTTTCGCATCATTTTTTCATCTAACAGTTTAGTTCTATTTTTCGTTTATATGTTTATTAATATTGAAAATCCGAATCAATATACTCTCTTCCAAAAGTTATGCTCGAAGATGTAAAATGTAAAAAAATTAACAAATATTGCTTTGATTGACACAATGTTCGGCAGGAAAGTAGGATATATATTTATGCATAAAATAAAATCAATTCTATACAGAAATTAAAACAATATAAAAATTTTCTTAGTTACCAGATAATGACATACTGGAGATTAATACACAATTATGTATAAGGATGAAAATAAACGGCATAGAATGAAAAAAGGACATTAATAGGGTATAATGATCCCTTTCATCTGTATACAAAGTTTACACCTTATGACCAATCATTCAATTAGGTAGTCAACCATCGTAGAGTTAACTAATAGCCATTCTTCTAGAACAGCAGTTTTCAGTTCAATAAAAGTGGCTTTTCAAAAAAAAAAAAATCAAACAAAGTTTCTAAAACATATCTCATAGAAAAGATTATTTGTGTTGAAAATTCATGTTACTAGTAATCTAAAAGTAAATATTTGATTTATATGATATGCATTATATGCATCAAAATCTATCTATCTATCTATCTATCTATCTATCTATCTATCTATCTATCTATCTATCTATCACACATTTCCCATCTAATATATATATTAGATGGGAAATGTGAAGACACAGCACGGTCATCGACGATGTCAGCTCTATGGGGACGTGCGTGATCGTCCATTAAAACAAAAGTTGGGCCAACTGCTGCAGCGTACCTCACAATGAGTTCTAGGACTTCAACTCGATACCGCAAAACCGTCACAGAACCTCGTTTAAAGATGTGCAGGTCGGTGCGGTATCCTAATGAAATCCCTGGACACACCATAATGCTTCCGCCTCGGAATGCGTGATGTTTGGAGGCTGGTTGCGTGTTTCTTGTTCACACCATATCCTTATACGCTTGTCACCTGGATCCAGAGCAAATCTTGACACAACAGAAAGCATGACATTGCCCCAGTCAGATTTAGTCCAGTTGACATGTTCCCGGCACCACTTTAATAGTGCTCCTCTTGATTGGACGAATATATAAACACAGACTCGAGGTACATGTGCGTACAGTCCACTCATGTTATCTTCGGTGTACAGTAACTGAAGATATCACCTTACCAATGGACGCTGTAACCATAGATGCCACATGTGTGGAGGTCGCTCTGCAATTCCGCTTGGCTAAAATCGCAATACATCGATCTTTAGCAGGGTTTGTAACCCTTGGTTGACCGGCTTCGGGCCTTCGGACAGCTGCCTGTATGGTTTGGAATTGTTTTCATAAAAGTGAAATTAAAGAATGATGAACGCCGAAGAAAAGAGCAACATCTGTTATCGACTGACCTGCTTCAATGAGTCCCACAGCACCCCAACGCTTAGAATCTACCATTCGTCTTCTGGAAGTCAGAGAAACACGGATGTTTTGAAAACAAATTGTACGAAAGTTTTAAACACCTTCTATCAGCACTTGCAATCAACTTCTGTAACTCTTCATAAAGCTGGTATCTTATAAGACTGCCCTTTTTTGCATATTTCTTGACATGAAAGCGTCATTGGTTGTTGCCTAACATATTCGCAGACTTCCATCTACCTCTGCAGCGATTTGCATCCTCTTCAATTCTGATTGGCTTCCGGAAATTAGCATTTTCCTCTCTGTGCTTAAATTTTGGACGTGAGTGTACATAAGATGCAGAAAATTGTAATATTGAAAGCTTGAAATTTCCTCAATGAGCAAGTATTCCGCTCTATGAAAGGTCAGTTATTCAAGATAAAAAAGTTTCTAATTTTTATAAAATATTACATTTATGTGTGTAAGTTTTCTTTTACATGTATTCTTTAATTCAGGAAAATTTACTTGTAAAAAACATTAGAATTTTAACTATGAACATTTTTAAAATTTCGCGGTCCACAAAAGTGCTGTGGTTCAGTGGTAGAGAATCACTGGTTAAGACATTAGATAGTCAGCCAAAGACTTAGCAGTAATCTAATCAGTAACTCATTTCTCTACTTTTAATGATTCATTTTAAATGTATTTATTAATTCATCTGTTAAAATTATTAGCATAATTTAAAATGAGTTATTTCCGAAATGCATATACATTGATAAGTATGTTTTGGCCAATATAACTTAATAAATTTATTAATACATTATTTAATTTGATTCTACTGAGCTGAGTGGTTAGCGCTTTTACCTTCAGTTTGTAGGTTCGAATCCTACCACTTGGATTTATGTGTGTAATGGTTTAAAATCCAGTTTAAACCGTAGGTTCCTGTTTGATTATCTCTGGTGTGCAAAAAATAACGTATAAGCTGCAAACAAACTAGATTTTTTTGAATTATCTGAATCGTCGTTAACTGCCATTTATTGTCCATCAAAATAGAAAAGTAAACATCTATAATCGTAACTTATAAATAAAATATGAATATATGGCAATAATTTCATGAGAGATTATAAATTATTCACGATTGTATATTTTAAGTGCTGAACATACATAGTTACAGAACATACCTTTCTTCTGAAAGAATGCCATATATATAACGCACATAAGTATATTAATATATTATTTTATTGCTCTTGTTCAGAACATTTACTCAACGCACGTGTGTGTGTATGTATGTAGCACACAAGACTGTAAATCAGAGGATTAAATATTAATAACTACTTAGTTTTTTTAAATCTGTGGCATGAAAGTTTACAGCGTTAGAATTAATACTTGCGTACGCAAAGTTACCGTTTGGTGACAGTCCAAATTTTTAAAAAAAAATCTCATCTCTATGTTCATTGACAAATAGTTTTCAAACTATAATACTCTGAGTAGAAATTCCGATTAAACAATTTGCTTAAGATAATCCGTTTCAGTGAAAATTTTTTGCACACTGGAAAATTGGAGTCAGAATTTACAGTTTACGTAAGTTACAAACCTGAAGAGGGAATTCAATCCTGGACGCGAATGTTGAACTGAAGATCGAAAAGCAAACCATTCTGATACCGCTTTTGCTTATTCAATGATAAAATCATTTTTATAAATAATTTAGTGCAAAGTATTAGATCACAGTAGGATTAAAAAATGATTCCGGTAACAATATTTTTTCATGACAATCAAAAATAATGAATATAATTAAATATTTTACATGTGATACATATTGAAACTCAGCCTTTTGTAAATTACTAGCTCAGAATTTGTCCTTTAAAAGTAATAGGGTGAGATTTACTAATAGCACGACTCGAAAAGCTATTTGTTGGCCAATTAAATGAATTATTTTTATACATACAAAAATGAAATTTTGTTCAAGATACAACATGAAAAATTTCTTGTGATGAGTACAATTGTATGTTCAATAATTATATTAAATAAATGTCGTTACTTTGAAATAACTAAACTTTTTTCTTAAAAAAATTAATAAATTTTGCGCATTGATAGATATTACGATTCACAAATTCGAATAAATAAAATGCATGCTTAAATATAAGTACATGAACAGATCTAGATATTAAGCAATTTTTCGTTTTATGTTAGAGGTAAATATGGCACAATTTATTTATTACATTACATACATTCAGACTTAGAAGCGGATCTCAAGAATCAAGCATACAAGTCTTCGTCGATAATCGACAGATAGCACAATGACAGATGTACAACCATAGAAGGATAACGAAGAAAACACCTAGGGCCACGGTCCTACGCTCTCAAGCGATTAGCGGTGTGATATTTTGACCACTCAGCCACGGAGCGGCCGACACAATTCTATTTTTAAATAAGAATGTAAAATTGCCAGTTTAATCGATTAAATAATTACAGTTAAGTTTTAGTTTGGGGGTGTCTATCAGTTGAGTAAAGCCACTTCCTAAAGGACAGTCAACAGTGCTTGTATCTCCCCTTCATTCCTTGAGAAAGGAAATTTTGAATCATATAAGATTGTTTTAAAATTTATATCATTTTTATTTTTTGAGGATTTGGTTCACACACATTTTCACCGGTTTCATCTTTACACCCATTCTCAAAGTAAAGCGACGAGGTTGATTCCTGAGTCTAATTAATATTAACTATACCACTTCCACATGAGATGACTTTCTAAGAGACTTCGTGTGCTTGTGGCTATGCAGTACAAATGCTATATGCTGAATGAGTATCAAACTTCTTACCTTTAAGATAGAAGAGTTCATTTAAGTTCAAAGGAATAGACTATGACCTCTATCAAAATTGCGCTTTATTATCAAGAAAACCTTACTTACCATTTACTTTATACATATAAACAGGAATTGAACTTATGCAGGTAGAGAGTTAACGTAAGCTTCTGTAGAGATGCCTCTACTGATTGATGCTTCTGAACACTGGTAATTAATTCGCGAGTTTGAGTCACAATCTGTGACGAGGCTGACTCATGAGCAGGCACCTTCTTTTCCCAAGATTCGCTACATAGAGAAAGATTTTACCCTTATATAGAGGCTATGTTACAAATACATTTTATTTTTATATATACGAATTGGTGTGTAATTTTACAAATGTCTCAATTCAAAAATGTGAATAATCCCATTTTTTATATACGTCATAGCATCATATTTCTCAAAAAAGGTAAGTCACACAGCACATACTTTAAAACTGATTAAAAAAATTGTGATAATATAATACTAGGGGAATTAGATGTACCTGACAGGGAATGACCTTCTATAATCATTATTATTATGAAGACTTTTTAAAAATTGGTTATTAATAATTGTGAAATGTGTCCATTTGAAAAATTGTTCCTTCTTTCACTGGACGATTTAGAAGAATTGTATTTAAATATTCACCTCGATTTGGATACTTGCGTTATTTCCGAATTTTTCTGATTTCAACCTCATTTCATTTGCAAAAATGAGAAAATTTAAACTCGCTTTGAAAAGCAGAGTGTGAAAGGAAATTTATTCTAATTTAAAAACAAAAATTTTTAATCTAAAAATCACGATGATTAATGGATTGAATTCATCACATTGCAATGTTTGTTTATATTTAGCAGAAATAGCCAGTTACAATCTCCTCTTTAAAACTACGATCAAGTGACGAGATCGACATCTGATTGATATCCTTTCTCCACGACGCAGATACAGACAGACGTTGGATATAAAGGAACTTAGAGAGTGAACAATCTTAGTTCGAGAAATCTTCGGCAGAGTCAAATATAAATTTCCCTGTCAAAAGCGACGCCTGTTCTCACTCAGCCATAAAGGCTACAATTAAATCTAGTCATAGGTATGGAAAAAATGCAAATACTTGCAACATTGCAAAGAAAAAGTTAGTATTTAGATTTTCTATCACTTGTAATTAATGTTTCTTTACATCAAAAGTGTTGCGCGTTTAAAAACTAAAACAGTTAACTGTTCTCTATAGGGTGAACATCTGAATGTAATTTAAATGTTTCTGTTTTAACTTCTAATTAGCTCAGCCTAACCGTAAAATAGTCCTCTGATCTTCGCTTTGACAATTCATGCGTTCGAATCTTGCATCAGATATAGTTGTGTATAGTGCTTCGAATTCAAATTTAAAATAAAATGGTATCCAGTCAGCCATCAAGCAGAAAATCACTGATAAACCAATGTTAAGAAAACCAGAAGATTTCTTATAATTATACAAGATTATCCCTAATTAAAATAGATTTCTTTTTTTAAAGCTTTTGTTACGACGCCGTTTCAAATAGTGAGCAACTGAGAGTGATGGGCAGAGGGGCAATGCATATGGAATCATTGGCAAACTTAATTTTTAACAGCTCCCAAGTATCTTAGCGTGTGTATTCGAAATAATTTTTCAATTTTCTAATTTTGCCAACTAAAATGTCACTAAAAACATCTCGATTGTAAATCAGTCAAAAGTAACGACATTTATGTTGGCTTCTTCTTCACACCTGAGGAAATTTTTTTGCTAACTTGAAATATTTCGCTGCTCCAGTCACCATTATATGATCACGATAGTTTTTTTTTTCGTTTGTTTTTGCTGACTCTTGTGTAGAATTCACCTGCTGATCAAGCTAATACAGCCTTATATTTAATTATTTCTCTAATAAATACTTTCAGAAAATATAATTCCATCTTAAAAATAACTATAAATTTAATTTTAGTCTTAACGTGATACACAAATATCAGTTATTTAAAAATTGTTTACTGACAGTAACATGGACTCCAACATTACTGAATACATTAGGGTTAAATTGAGCAAGTTTATGGTTTTAAAACAGTTTCTCTGAATGAAACAAGGATGACATCTGAAATTAGAATCGAAACTGACTAATTTTTTAACTAATGTGAATTAATGTCAGTATTCGCACATGAGAGTTGATATGACAGTGGCCGACTAATTAAAGCGAATTCCGAATCTATAAAATTCAAATCCTAATTTAACCAAAAGCCAATACACTAACCATTCATCCACAACCTAAGCAAACGACTTATATGAAAGGTATCCCTCAAACTGTTTAGTAGTCAACTTGGTAAGCCTTCAGGACTTCTAATAAATTGGAAAAATTATAATTTTTCCGTAATATATATATATATATATATATATATATATATATATATATATATATATATATATATATATATATATATAGGACGATCTTTTTTAAAGTGACAGTGTTTGGAGAGTCCTGTAGCGCGATCTAATAGCCAAAATGGCACCAAACTTGGTATTTAGACTAATGAAGACATGGGAAAAAAAACAAAAATATTTAGTTAAAAAAGTCACCACCAGAGCATTTTTGGCGCTGCTGTAGTTTACAATAACGAGAATTAGCATAAAACACGGGTATCAAAGAAAAATGCAAATGTATATCAACAGTTCCAGTAATAGGGGCTATAAAAGCAAGTAGTAGACAGCTCCGAGAAATAATTTCAGCCGAAGTAAACGAGCTCCAGTGTCCAGGCCTCTCACGTTACCGGAACGTGCGTTTATGTTGGTGGAGTATCAAATTTTTCTATTCTAAAGAACAACATAGCAAAAACAGTGCGGAATATTCCTCGTAATATGTAACGCACGGCTGTGGAGAGCGTTGTGCACAGAATGCACGGTGTTACATCTGAGAACGGTGAATGTGGTCTAATTCCTCACCGGAGAAGTTAATGTAGTAAATAAACATTAATAATTTAACTATACGATTGTATGTATTTGTATTTTTCTTTTCTCACATTTTATGTATTGTAAAGTGCCATAAATGCCCTAGCGACGAATTTTGGAACTAAATTTTTTTTCACGGAATCTTTTTTTCCCGTGTCTTGATTAGTCTAAAAAAAGATCACTGTATATATGAGTACATTTCTATTATTTTACGTAGATCCATATTCAAACAATTTTTGAAACTTCATTTTATATAAACATTCAATGTGCAAAAGAAATTTAGAATCAAAATGTTAAAATGTGAATACAAAAATACTTTATGATATTTAAAAGTAGGGAATAAAAAATCCTAAACCTACGTGCATTTTTGAAGATGAGTCTTAAAGGCAATTTCTCAATGAATAAAGAATATTTGTCTTTATACATCGAAAGGAATCTTGGGCTTGTTGGATACTACATACTAAATTTCAGGCCTGCCCTCTCGTGTTCATGTTTGAAAAATTCGTAGTTACAAGGTGGAAGCCGGTTTTTCATTCCATTCAACTGAAATACCGTTCATTAAAAGCAGTTAGAACATGTAAGCTAAGTCGTGATATATTCGATAGTGGTAAGAAATTTTAATGTGATATTTGTCTGAAATGAATTTTAAAAATTCATATATATTCATTCTTTAATAAAAATGTAAAAAGAAAATTTCTTAAAACTCATCTATGCTTAACTGGTAATATTCATGAAACAATTTTAAGGCTTCAGGTCTTCATCTCTTTATGCCTAAATATAATTTTTGAGAAACTACTTTTGTCTGCTGCAAAGAACAAGTTTACGATTTTTCCAAATGAAACGAAAATGGAATCAACTCATCTTTTATGAAGAGGGCCGACCTCAATATTTAATAACTAAAAATTAAATGGAATTTTAAGAGATATATTTTTTTGCAAAATGAATTTACATTCCAGAGGTCTTTGTATTAGATTAAGAATTGCATTTTTTCCTGCTACTGTATTGTTAGAAAATAAGGATAAACTAATGAATAGTGTATTTTTCATCACTTATATATTATGAATATATTTTAGGATTTTTTATTCGATTTGTCTTCATTTCTTTCATGTAAGCAACTGGTTATAAGAGAATATCGTACTTTTTCTTAAAAAAAATATGCCCTAGTTAATTTTGTCCGTTTAAAAAGGACGTTCTTGACTAGAAAGAAATAGATGTAAGGATGTCGATTATCTGAAAGAGTTTGATAAAAGAAAAAGATCCTTCAGCTATAATTAGATAAATAATACTAAAATTATTTTTTTCAAATTAAAGATTTAACATAGAACACTTTAGAATATTAGTAGAATTTTTAATCTGTAAATATTATATCACATAAGCTATACTTCATGATCTCCTAAATTTACCTTTAGGTTGCTTTGAAATAAATTCAAATTATTTTGTGGATTGCATATGTCGTTTATCAATGAAAAATATCTCTGGTTAAGGAAGCCGAATGGTTAGTGTTCGTGCCTTCGGTTCAAATGTTCGTGGGTTCGAATCCCACCTTGGGCATGGATGTTTTTAGAGGTTCGGAATCCACTTTAAAACCGTAGGTCCCGGTCTAATTAGCCCTCGTGTGCAAAAAATGACCGTTGAGCGAAAAACCAACCATCGTCATATTTTACTTGTTAAATGAGGCGTAATAGATATACTTAAAAACATTAGCCCAATGATATTTTTAGCTAGTGGAAGTACCATTTGCTTGCAACATTTCTGGATTTTTATTTCTGCCAAATGATAATTCGTAAAACGTAACCACTCGCCTTGTAATTTTGAGCCATTGTCCGATAACGAATTCTTTTTAATACATATTACTATTTAGAAAATGTGACTTTGAATTATACGATTCGACACACGGAAACTTGAATGCAATTTTTGAATAACTTGTACTTTTCATTCAAAACTTAACATAGAATCCAAATTAAAAACTCGGTTTTTTTAGGCCTTTTTAGGAATAAGAGACCTTATGTCTCTTATTTTAATCATAATGTATATTACATATTTACATTACAATCGATGAGTATGAAAATATTCATTATCACATGAATTAATCTGTGTTATATTCATTGCAACATAGATTAATATATATTGCCACTGAAATTCAACAAATAAATTTGATAAAACATTCATAAAAGTAATATTCACAAATACTTATATTTAGAAATTGGCTCGAGTACCACCGCAGTACAAAACACCGTTAATGTGAAATGTTTCAGAGACATGGCGACGGGGGGGGGCAAATAATTTCAAAGAAAAACACTGTACAGAAAATTTCAATCCTAATTCTATCATAATATCAAAGGGCCTAGTGGTTAGGGTATCATCCGGAAGGGCAGGGTACGATTTTATGCAACTATATAAAAGTTACTCTAATATAAAATGATCTTTACTTAAACATTCTTAATGCAGTTTTAATTGCAAAGCTACTTTATTTATCCATAAACTGCTTAATATGTAGGAAACTGAAACAAGATATGTGAGTTAATGCAATTTTTATTTTAGAAATATCTGTTTTATCTACTACATAAAAATATAAACAAATAAACGTCTTTTATAATAAAAACTACTATCTATTATTTATCAAAAATTGATAGTATGATGTCTCGTAAATGTTTAAATATAGAAAATTAAAAAAAATTAAGTTGACTTTATTTTTTGATTAATTGTGCTGTATTTTTTGTAAGCAAACTTAAAATAAAATGTCATTGTAATTGATTAAACTCCCACTTTACAATTCTTCCCAAGCTTTTTACCAGTTATTTATAAAAATTCATTTATATAATTGGAAAATCTTACTAAACTCAAACAAAAAATTAAGCTGATTAGTTTGAAAAATAGAACTTATATTACCCCGTCTAATTTTATACTTTTATTAACATTGGAAATCTTTGAAAATTAAAATTCAGTAATTTGAAAATTTACTTAGAACAGATGTAAATTCTGAAGACAAATATAAGTAACAAAAGGTTGATTTTTATATTGAATGAAATATGGTTAAGAAAATTTATAAGCAAAATTTTTCACAGAAAAACTGTTTGTTAAGAAATAACTTGAATTATATTGCCTGACACTGGAAATTAAAGCATTACAAGAAAAAACAAAAAATTGCAATTAATGAAATATTGCATAATTACTAAGAATTATTTTTTATAGACTGTCACACATAAGCTTTTTTATTTAAGTGAATGCTTATTTGTAAATGATACTTAAATTAACATTAATCAAATTAATTAATTTTATGGAATAATATATATTATAAATTTTAATATTTAGTTTTAATTAATTATTTTTATTTACCTTTTATTCAATTTATAAAATTAAAATCTTTGTCATTATTTTTTAATCCGATAGATGGCAGCAAAAAAGAAATTGTAGCAAATACAAAATGTAATCGATAAATACTTATTAATTTAAAAGTAACTGTATTCAGTTCATACCAAGTACAAGAAAAATAACAAGGTCCCATCCCAAGTGCGGAGTCCGACTTCCTCAGTATTCACATGTACCATAGGTACCCGTTTATTGAGCAGGGAACCACATTCACAACCATCACCCTCTGTAGCTAAAAATGCCAGACCACTCTCTAGAGACATCATCAAGCGGTGACTTAAATCAGCTGTTCGTTCAGGAACAAAACATTTTGATGGAACTGATTTTGTTGCTCAAAAAAATTCCTATCTATTATTTTAATACTTTTAAATTAATTTTAATATTGTGTTCCACGAAGAATATTAAAAAATTAATAGCAACTATATGCAATATATATGTATATATATATATATACAGGGTGATTATAAAAAAACTTTGCCAACAACTGCACTTCTAGCGTCCATTCTATTTAACCGATCAAGATGATACTTCAAATATAGTTCTTTTGAGATATGCGCTCGAGATTCTGTGAATGGCAACACAGTGGCCCTCGCGGTTACAGTTATAGTGACAGAAACTCGAAATTTTCGAATGGCAACGCCTACTTTTTACCATCGCAAAATGTTCAGCACATGCGAAAACCCTAAATAGCGTTGAAACGGTACCGATATGTCTAAAAACGGACGTGTTATACACATACAAACAGTTCTTCAAGGCGCACGGAGGAATAATGCATACGACAGAGACAAGACACTGCTCAATGATGAGAACACATAGAGAAAAAAATTCTTTATTAATTTCAAACATTTTCCACATGAGTGCCATCACAGGCAATTACGCATTGCATGCGGGAGACGGTGGACAATGTCGCTGCACGCAACATGGCACGAGGGATGTTCCCAATCTCACGCCGTATAGAATCTTTTAAGTCCGACAATGTTTGAGGATTGCTCAGATAAACTCTGGATTTGCGATAGCCCCAAAACCAGAAATCCATAGGAGTCAGATCTGGGGATCGCGCAGGCCACGGAAAAGGATAATAGCGTGAGATGATGTGATCACCAAAATGCTGATCCAGGAGCCTTTTAACTGACCTCGCTATATGTTGAGGTGCGCCATCTTGCATCCAAACAATGTCATTGAGTGCATTCAGCCGACGCAACTCCGGTAAGACATAACTTTTCAGCATGGCTGCATACCGAGGGCCCGTTACAGAACATGTTGCAGGGCCAGTCGGGGTCGTTTCCTCAAAGAAGAACGGGCCCAGAACAAATGTAGCTGTAATGCCGCACCACGCAGTCACTTTGGCGTCAAATAATGGTACTGGCGCCACAGCATGAGGATTCGTCTCTCCCCAGTGCACACAATTCTTTGTGTTAATGCTGCCATTTAAGGTGAAATGCGCCTCGTCCGTCCATAGTATGCGAAGTGGCCAGTCGTTATCCGCATCATATCGTAACAAAAATGCATTTGCGAAGTTCAGACGTTGTTGTGGGTCACCCGGCTCCAACATCTGGACGCGCTGGAACCGATAAGGAAACATGTGAAGTACCGAGCGCAAGAGCTTGCGGACCGTTGAGTTTGGAATATCCAACACGCGCGCTATGCCTCTTGCGGTTTCTGTGTGTCCTGCAGTCACTGTATGGTGCACTTCCATGACAACGTCCTCAGAAACAGTTGGCCGTCCGGAGCGCTGTTTGTCACAGGTGCAGCCTGTATCTTCGAATTTCCGCACTAAATCACGCAGAGCTTGCAGAGTACATGGGCCGCGTCGTTGTCGATGATTGCGGTGATACACACGCAAGGCTTCCGCAGCGTTCATCCCATTTTGGTAATAGAGTTTGATCAATTCACCGCGAACTTTCCTAGGAAGACTCATATCGTTGGCATGTGCGAGTTCCCGAATGACGACTTCGCATACCCGCTTAGTATTTTATAGGTTTCCTACGCTGAATATCTGGCGACCGGCGTTCTGTGATTGGTTTCTTGACTCTGTCACATGCAAATTTATTGCGTGCGCCCAGATCGTGTTTTATTGGCCGGTTTTCAGAACTCTTTTTTGTGTTTGCAGAACACGTCCGTTTTTAGACATATCGGTACCGTTTCAACGCTATTTAGGGTTTTCGCATGTGCTGAACATTTTGCGATGGTAAAAAGTAGACGTTGCCATTCGAAAATTTCGAGTTTCTGTCACTATAACTGTAACCGCGAGGGTGTTGCCATTCACAGAATCTCGAACGCATATCTCAAAAGAACAATATTTGAAATATCATCTTGATCGGTTAAATAGAATGGACGCTAGAAGTGCGGATGTTGGCAAAGTTTTTTTATAATCACCCTGTATAAACATAAAACTTCATCGACTTGATCTTTATACAGAGTAGAAAATTTGTTATTCACAATAAAAGCTATACTTGAATATTGCAATATATATATATATATATATATATATATATATATATATATATATATATATATATATATATATATATATACATACATATTGCAATATTCAAGCAATGTATATATATCTATATATATAAAAATTTCGTGTCACGATGTATGTTCCCGATAAACTCCGAAACTACTGAACGGATTTTGATAAAATTTTGTAACCATTTATAATATAGTCCAACTTAAAAGATAGAATAGTTTTTATCTCTTAATTATTGATCTCAATATTTATTATACGACATTAGTGTTTATTTATCGGTTAATTCTGAGTTTAAATATAGATGGCGGTTTAGCATCTAAGTTGCACAGGTATTCGGTAGATGACGACGTGTTTATTTTTCTAGATTATACCATCTTCGAGAAAATTAACATGCGCGAGCAAGCGCGTGGTTAAATATAGAATTTACATATATTTACATGATGTATAATCATACTATAACAATTTTTCGTTAATGATTTTCATAATTATACTTTGTATTGTGTTATTATTGTGCAGTGTTCAGTTTGACTATTTTAATATTATAAATAGTAAAATAAAATGTTATTTATTATTGTTTTTCTCTACTAATTTTCATACCACCTCGAAAACATGGAAGTATTTCTTGATAGCCTTTTATTTTTTTTTTATTTTATAATTTGATAATTATTAATTTATTCAGCAGTACATTTTGATCTAATTTATTTATGCAAATTATAAATTCTTTTAATTTTTTTTATTTCAGTATAATGCTACGAAAAAAATTTTTAGTTTTAATAATTTAAAATTGAAAAAATAATAGTTCGATGTTAATGTTATCTACCTCATTTATAACAATTCATTTTTAGATGTTTTTAATTTATATAGTATATTTTGTAAGTAAGTCACTGATTACAAACTATAATTTAATATAAGATGAATAAAATGTAAATTCAGAAAGTATATGTTGGTTTGTGCTTAATTTCAAAATTTCGATACTTTACCTTTTACTTTTACATTTTTGCGAAACGTTTTATTTTTAATCTGATATGAATGATCCTTTTTTTAATTTTTTTAGAAAATATTAATCTGATTGTACCCAAGAATTAGTAAAATATGATTCAATGTATTATAAAAACTCAGCCACGGCAACGCGTGGCTGGGTTAGCTTGTATATATATATATATATATATATATATATATATATATATATATATATATATATATATATATATATATATATATATATATAATATGCAATAAAAATTATTAGTATATATTAGACCAAAGTTAAATTATATAATTACTACATTTTTATTCAATTTATTTTAATACATTCATAATAATGGATAAAAATAAACTATTTGATTATACTTAAAATCATTTTTAAAATTACTTTAGTTTTTTTAAAAGGAAATAAAGATATTATAACTGAAGGTTTCGCAATGTATTCCAAGTGAAATGATACCTCTGGGGTGGCAGGACAAGCATTGATGGTCTTCTGCTTGGTCCTTACTTCAAAATCACGAAGACTCAACCCAGCTGCTTCTGTCTTTGGTAGAACTCAACTCAGGGATTGGTACAGGGACGCAACAACACCATTCAGTCTCACAGTTCTTATTTCATGAGCCAAATCATCTCATAAAATTGTGATTTTCCAGTTTGTGAATGTAACCAATTTTGAAAACACTAGAATTTTGATTAGTGAAAATTTTGTAATTTGAATGTTGATTAGTGTTCCACAAATTTTTACTCATTTTCTTAAAGTAATGTAAAAATGAGATGAATAACTTTAGATTGCAACTATAGAATGCCTTCTGTTTATTTTATAAAAAATTTTTCAAGTATCTCATGTTTTGTGATTAGCATTTAGAAGTAATGGGTATGCACATACTGGGTGTGCGCACAGGAATACTTTCCAGTACCTAGATCTGAGTCTGGCTCAACCAGTTTGATGGAAGCTGCTGCGTCTTCATAATTTAGAAACAGGGAGTGAGCAGAAGAATCTCAATACTTGTGACTTGCCACCCTCATAAGTATCATTTTACTTCGAAGAAATTTTGACCATTATCCAATTAATATTTCCCTGTGTATAAAATTCTCTTTTACTGAACTCCATAAATTTTTTTCATCGATTAATTATTTAATTGTAGTAACATTATTATTGCTTTGCTTGGTGCAGTAGTTAAATGCCGAGCTGGCAGCCGAATGGTCAGCGCTCTTGCCTTCGGTTCAAAAGTTCGTGGGTTCGAATCCCACCTTGGGTATGGATGTTTATAATGGTTCAGAATCCATTTTAAACCTTAGGTCCCGGTCTAATTAGCCCTCGCGTGCAAAAAATGACCGTTGAGCGACAAACAAACCAAGCAGTAAATAAATATTAGATAAAAATCCAACATTTTTATTTTTTAAAAAAGTTTTCCTGTATGTAGTGTGGCAATTTTTTAATATTAATTACAAGAAATAATATGGCTAAAGATACGAAACTTCATGCTCCTCTACATTCTAAATAAGTTATCGTTAAGAATCCTAAGATTTTGATTCAAATCTGAAAATTATGACGCTTCAAAGAAAACTTTAAATCCAGATTGAAAAAAATTATTTAAGGAATAATATTTATTTAAAATAAACTATCTTAACCATTTCAGCTTGTTATGTAATAATCCTTGACACAAATTTATAATCTTTTCACACAGCTCATGCTTACGTATTTACAGAAAAAGCTGCATTTTTAGAAAAGGAATTTTTAGTTTAAAAGCGAAAATAAAATAAAGGGATCAATAATTAATTTTTTGGTCTTGTCTTGATTTTGCACATAGGTATTTAGAGACTAAGACATCTCTACTGCTATTTATTTAGCATTTTGTACCAAGCCCAAATCCAATCAAGTTCAGTCCTGGCGTTTGATTTCGCCTGACAGCGAGCGCAGCTCCTTCTCAAGTTCATTTCTCTCTCTTATAGAACACACCAGATGGCAGCACTAAGATTTAGAAGTGGATTTTCTGTTTTCTCTAGAGGTATTGATTTGGACGGGAATTTGAAGTAACTTTGTGACCACGGCATATTTAATGTGTCCCAGTCACCATTATTAATCGCTTCATTCGGCCTATTCTCACTTACTCATCTGAAACGTGGACATTGACGAGAAGGACAAAGAAACCATCTCCATTTTTGAAAGAAAAACTTTAAGAAGCATCTTTGCTTGAATAAAATGTGAGAATACATGGCAAAGAACTAATTCTGTGAGCTCTATAAACTATATAAAGAACCAGATATTGTTAAATTTATCTCAATACAGAGATTAAAATGGGCAGGACATTTGAGCCGGATGAACGATAATAGGGTGACGAAAAAAATTTTCTTGGCTCGCTTCATTGGCACCAGAAGAAGAGGACGACCGAAACTCCGATGGCGTGACTGCCTTGAAAACGACCTAAAAACACTAAAAGTGACAAACTGGATGACCTTATCCAAAAATAGGGGGTCCTGGTATGCACTTCTGAGGAAGGCAAAGGCCCACCCTGGGCTGTCAGGCCAATGAAGAAGAAGAAATCGCCATTACTGAGCACGGTCTTCTTTAAGCGATCCCAGGATCGAATTCACTTCCTTTGGGTCACGAGAACGTCGCTCTCCCGACTAAGCTACCACAGCTCCAAAGAAAGTCCATAAATAGAATTCCATTAGAAATATTCGCATTATCTTCGGGATGAATCGATACTTCTTTTAATGTTTTACCCAGTGGGATTTATATAGGATCAATTTCTAATATAAGGAAGATGACATCTGGGGTCATTTGAAAGGCTTATTTTATGCATTTAATTTATTTATTTCAAATGATAGAAAAAATTGCTTTTATTTCCATAAGACTAACTTTTTCAATAAGTAATGAAATGAGAATTATTTCCTTTACTTGGAAAGCGGAAACAGTTCTTACTTTAAAATAAGCATTGGAAATCTGGCTGCATTAGCAGAAGGGAAATGAAACAGAAACAAAGTGGCAAAAAAAAGATAACAGTGCGCATAAATTGTGATATTTATTTCTACAAGATAACTCTCTAATAATAAAAATAATTATGATATAATCAACCATCGTTCGATTTTAAAATGACACAAATATCCCTTCTTGTGTAAGCTATATGCTAATATTTGCTTTCAGACATGTTTATATACCCTATTTGCCATCATATAAGACGCAATTTTTTCTTAGAATATAGGCCTAAAAACTAGAGTGGCATTAATAATTTATTTTTGATTAAGTAATTTTCTGCAAATTTCTAAACAGTTCTTTAGCAGAACGTTATTAAACGAATATTACAGTTGCGTAGAGTTCAGTGAATTCGAATTCAAAGCAAAACACTTTTTCCGCTATAAATTAATAAGAAAAAATTTGGCAATAGCAATTCTCATGAGTTATATCAAATTTTCGGCCTTTCGGTTCTATGGCAAAATTTACAACATCAATAATACCGAAATCCATGCTCTTGAGAATTACGATCCACAGAACATGGAAAATTGTCACAGGCCTCCCCACATACATGTAACCATAAATTTCTTAATTTGTTTAAAATAATCTTTCACGCAGTCATTTTTTTTCTTTTTTTTTATTAGTGTAACCACCTGTCAAACATTCCGATGGCCGGCTCTACGAATTTTTTCCTGCTTTAATATTTGTAAATAAAAATTGTGTTAACTACCCATCTCGTTACTCATATACTGACCAAGAATTATATTTACACAAGAAATATTAATAATGTAAATAATTAACATTTTTATAATATATAACTAACAATTACTTCTGCCGACCAACTTGTCTAGTGGTCAACGTGCCTGACTGCGGATAAGGAGGTCCTGGGTTCGAATCCCGGTTCGAGTATGAATGTACTTTCTCTCTCTGTCTATCCGGTCTTTTGTCCTCTCCTTGTATGAATGAGGTGCGAATGGTTGCCTACCCTATAAACGGGTCCCTATAGCATGTGTGTACTGAGGAAGTCGGACTCAACACCAAATATGGTTCAGTTGGAAATGTGGAGCAGCGCACCCCATAATGATAGCCTGGCTGGCACACGACAACAACAACAATAATTATTTCTCATATTTAATTAGAGAATTTTTAAAAATTTATTCATTTATTATTGAAGCACATTACTAGTATATATAGGAGTGCATTAATTTTAAGATTATTACCATGTGAATTACACATGGGAGTAGTTTCTGTGTTATCTTTCAATTAAATTGCATTACCCATTATAACCACCCAATAACAGACAATTTTTATTGTCAATCACACATGTGCTGACTTATTTCACTCTAAAAGAAGTGAATGGTGAGAGCTGAACACCATATCAGCATCTTGTAGACCAACGGATGTCATCTACATTTAGGATTGAATCGCTTGAACTTTGAATTTTTATGACAGACTTATGTCGAATTTTAGCTGTTTAATTTCCTTAAATTTGTTTATAAGTTATTGCTCAAAAAACGATGTCGGCGTTGCTATAAAATACACAAATTACGTCCTAAAGAACGTGTACACAGGGCTGCAGAAAAGCTGACTAACTCCAATTGAGGAAATAATAAGAAATTGGCGGAATCAGGATTAAAAAAAAAAGAAGCTGACGGTAAACATAATCTACGGGATCTATTGGGTTGGCGAATAAGTTCGTAGCGTTTTAAAAAAGACTTTTATTTAAACAAAATACAATAATTACATCAATAAGTTAATCAATTATATATTCGCCGTTGCTGTTTACAACCTCTTCCCACCTCTCAATCCTTTTGTTGATGCCGTTCCGCCAAAAATCTTCTGGTATGGTGTCAAAGAAGTTGTTGAGCCAATTTTTTAAGGACCTCTTTGTTATCAAAGGTAACGCCCTTCATATGGTTTGACAAGGAGCGGAAAAGATGGTAATCGATCGGTGCAAGGTCCGGAAAATACGGCGGATGCATAAGAACCTCCCATTCGAGCACTTAGAGTGTGCAGCTTTGACGACTTGTGCAACATGGAGCCTGGCGAGGAGTGCAGTTTGACCTTGTCAATCAGGTCTTTTCAGTCGAGTAGCTTCATTCACGCTGGTCAATGTAGAGTTCCTTGTTGACTGTGGCATTCTTTTCGAGTAGCTCCCAGTGCACCAAGAGGTCCTTAAAAACTGGCTCAACAACTTCTTTGAGGGCGCTCCGTGGCTGAGTGGTCAAAAGCATCACTGCTAATCGCTTGAGAGCTGGGGTTCGATTTCCACCATGGCCCTGGGTGTTTTCTTCGTTACTCTTCTGTGGTTGTACATCTGTCATTGTGCTATTTGTCCTATTATCGACGAAGACTTACAAGCGGATCTCAAGAATCAAGCATACAAGTCTGAATATATATAATGTAACTTCTTTGATTCCAGACCATGCGATTTTTGGCGGAACGGCATCAACAAATGGGTCGAGAGGTGGGAAGAGATTGAAAATAGCAACGGCTAATATATAATTGCTTAACTTATTGATATAATTATTTTATTTTGTTTATACAAAAGTCCTTGGTAAAAACGCTACAAACTTATTCCCCAACCTAATGTATATAATTGAGACAGCGGTTACATCATTTAAGGAGTAGGGTATTAGTAATGCATCGGACCGTACAACGGACAATTTATTCTGTATATATTTATATATTTCGTGTATTTACTGCAAATTTGTTACAATGATCAGTAATAAAGTTTGATAATTATAATAAATTATCAGCATATATATATATATATATATATATATATATATATATATATATATATATATATATATATATATATATGTATATATGTATATATGTATATATATATATATATATATATATATATATATATATATATATATATGTGTATATGTATATATGTATATATATATATATATATATATATATATATATATATATATATATATATATATTTGAAAACGTTTGACAAAAGAGCTACTCTTCTCTGAAAATAAAGTTTATTCTGTATTACTATATTATTTCACCTGATAAAATTTATTCTACGTTGTATTCCCAGTTATGTTAATGATTTGTTTTATTTTGTTAATATTTGTGACTGGAGAACGTGTTCACGGCCAGTGTGAAAAAATATGGCATAAACTATGTGTGCAGTTACAGTAATTTAAATTAATAGTTATCCTAAAACTAAACTTTAAAATTTTAACTGTGCTTATTAAAAAGCATTTATTAAGACCCTTTAAAAATTTAAAAGAATTATTTTATTAATGGGTGCAATAATGGTTACACTGGTATAAAATGTGACACCAAAGAATTTTTCTTAAACTGTATGTACTTTTTTTATTACATTGAAAGTCATTTTTAATAATAAGTGTATTAATAATACTTTTGAGTTACTGGGTATAATATAGTCAATTAATTACAAATGTTTTTTTGTGATTTATTCTTTCATTATTGAGTTTCCAGATTAAGGGGGTCAAAAGCTATTCCTGATTTTCCTAAAAGTGCAAGTGTAGCACTTTTTCCCCTTTCTACCAGCCCCGATTGTTTGCAGGCTTAATTCGTGCCTTGCACTTCTATTTTTAATATTTCAGAAGTATTGGAAGGTCAGAGAACTAATGGCGTCAAAGCCAATATTTTGGGCATTTGTGGTAAATAAATAAATATTATTTTTTTATGTTATTAAAAGAATCAAGCTCTATCTGATTTTCATTCATTAACAATTTTCCAACCTTGTTTGTAACAGGATTTAGCCTTGTTTGTAACAAGGAATATCCTTGATCAATGGATCAATTAATCGAGAATATTCCTTGTTACAAACAACGCTAAATCAAAATTACTAAATTAAAACATGTAACAAAGTAACATTTCAACAATTGTAATTATAATTATCCAATAAATTTCCTGAATAAAATGACCATTTTCTAACTTTTAAAAATATCTAAAATAAAAATGAAACATTTAACTCGAAATTATTTTTTATTCTCGACCTGCAGATAAATCAAAATAATTTCATCCTTGTGTGCGACGTAAAACAATTCCAGAAATTCTTCAAAGTAATCAAAACAGACTTTTTTTCCTTGAGAACATTAATTATGCTGACATTATCATTCCCTTACGGATAAAGAGTCTAAAAGTTACAGTTATCATTCAATAGCCGGAAATATATTTTTTAGTATGGCCAGAAATATATTTTTTAATAAGATTTTTGAATTTTTTTTTCTCTAGTTTTGCAAATATTTATTTTTTTATAAAATAAAAATTAATTTTTTATTTCCAATTTTCTTAGCTTCTTAGGAGAATTTTATAAAAATGTAAATGGTTTAATATTTTTCAAAAACAGTAACACGTAGTTACAGTGACTGTATTTTGAAAATACATATATTTTTTCCCAACTTTAAAAACACAATTATCTAATTTTTCTGTTTAATAATCTGCTTAATTAATATATCTGTTTTGTAGGAAGTCTGGAATAGTGATTCTTTAAATCGCAATTATGTGGAATACTTAAGGATTTAAATCATAGTAATTTTATCATGTAATTATATGAAATAAATAATTAAATCATATCAAACAATTAGTATTTTCTAATCTGTGCTCTTTGCATTGTTCTTATAAATTATTTTTTTAGGAAAGGAAATTATATTATATACGTCATGATTTCATTTTTAGTTTTGTTTATCATTTTGCTTATAATTGTTTATCACCTTTATTTTAGCTATCTCCATGACAATCACTGTAATGTAAGTCCAAGGCTTACATATATTGCCCCTGATACAATAAAAGTCAACTTCATAAGCACATAATCCCAAAACTAAACTCCATAGCACGACAGCCCATGTGGACCAAGGCCTACAGTGCTCACAACTGTTTTCATGACCGAGGCCCCTGGGGTGCGAAGCATATGTCCCAGTTAGGTGGTCAGCCTAACGTAAGACCCCCAGTGTTTAGTTCCCAAGCATGCTTGGTACTCAGTTAATCGAGCCACTGAAGGGATGAAAGGCTGAGTCAACCTTGCCCAGCCCGAGGATCGAACCTCGGACTTGTGTCATGGGAGCGTGAAACGCTGCCACTAAGTAGTGGCTAACACACACCCAAAGTAGTAAAAATCATCGGAGAATCGGTATTAAAAACAAAGATTAATTGTGAACCTGATACAATATTACAATGAATGAAAAAGCCCATTAATTATAGGGTAAACAAGAAAGTTCTTGCCGTTTTCATGTTGCCATTGAATGAAGTGAGAATAAGTACGCAAATTAGTGTATGATATAGTTGAGACATCAGTCAGCAGTGGCATAGTGAAGGGGGGGCAAGGGGTCTACCGTGCCCTTTGAGAGGGGCGCCAAATAGTAGTTACGAAAATTGTTTCACAAAAATTTTATCTCTTTTTAATTGAAATATCGATTTTATTCGGAGAAATATATTTTAAATTTAATAATTATTTTTCCAGTTGAAGAGCTTGCCATAATTGTGAAACTGTTCCTTTTTTTTATATTTGCATATGAGTTCCAGTGGCTCAGTAGCTTCACGTCGCTTCCCGTAAGCTCAGCAAAGTGAAGCATCATTTGCCGCGGGCAGTGGTTGGGAGGGTGACCACGGTGTACTCTCCTTCACTGGGCTGCTGGAACTCCGTGGGTTGGGGACGTGTCCACGTTAATATGTGACGTCCAAAGACCTTCCGCTGGTGTGGCGTGGATGTGGAGAGGAGGGTGCCAGCTCAGGTGTGACCTCGTCACCTAAATGTAGTTCAAACTTACGAGGCACCTTAAAAAAAGCAAAGTCGTACTTTCACCTTCGTGGTGCTGTGATCCAAACGAAAGACGCTCTCTATTGACTTAATTCGCTGCCAAAGGCATAGCGAGATTGGCTTATCCAAGTGTCATAAGAAACAACACAACAACATATTTCAATATTAATAATTTAGTATAGTTTAGTTCGTAATAAAAAGTGTGTTCTTTTAATCACGTTTTCCATTATCATTTCTCACAATTTTTTATACTTTGCTCAAGATTTGTGGTTCATTATCATTATTTTGTATGGTAAATTTTGTACATGTAATGATGGAAATATGTTAAATTTTTTTCTGATAAAAATTCTGAAATGTAAATTATATTGGTTAGCTTCCTTTTATGCATTTGATGTGTTTTTAGTTTCAACTTATTTACCAAATCATATGTGTTGATGTTATATCTCTTGATTTACGAATCAATAATTTAGGGAGATACCAAAAAGGTAAGCTCATGATCTAACCTGTATCTGATTTGACGTAATGAATGCAGCCAGATTCACCATGTTCTTTAGAATTCTAATTTTATTACAAGGTGTCTAAATCAAGTTGCATACCTCTAAAAAATCGCCACATTGATTAAGCAAATAAATATTTTCTGCTAAAAATACAAGAAAACAAGATATCTAATGAATATTGCATCGACTGACAAATACATCATTAGGAACTCGCATGATGTTATTTATCATTTAGGAATTCAAAGTAATGTTGTAGAAATTTTGATGCTCTAAAACATTATTTGACTTGATATTAATTTTTTATAGTTGTAATAAAACATTTTATTTAATAAACAATATTTTCTCTTATAAATAAAATATGTTAAGCTTTAATCTCATTTTGGCTAAAATATAAATAAAAATCACTCTCTAAAAACGAAATTTTATAAAAATGATATATTATTAATAAAAACTTGTCAAACTATAATTAAAACACAAATGAAAATTTTTCTTTAAAGGTTCTTAAAATTTGCTTTTTTTAATAATCAGTGAGAAAGATATAAAACCTACAAAAAATTTCATTTCAAATAAAATAATGGAAGTGTGTAAAATATTTCTTTTCTCAATTCTTAATAATTTACTTTCATAATACAATTATTATTATAAATATATAAGTTACGCCATATTCTAATCACTTAACTTTTGAATAGACAACAATTATATGATAATGGAATTATAGTACCAAAAATTTTGTCAAGTAAATAAACTATATCTCAGAGTTTATTCTTTTGCGAAGCTACTAAATAATAAGTTCCTTATACTAGTAGCATGGCTGTGTTCAATAAAATCCGAGAATAATATGTATAATAGGTATTTAAATATAAATATATATATATATATTCGCGACATTGCTTAGGGCTTCAGTGAAGCTAAATATGGATGATATAGTGAATCTGTAGAAAACTTCATTTTAAAGAATATATAATACTAATATTATAAATAATTAATGTTGCATAAAAATATTCTAATGATTTTGATTATAAACTTTTTCACTTGCTGATTAAATTAACTTCACTTGAGCCCCATCCTCATCAAATAAATAAGGGACCCAACAAGGATGACAAAACTAAAAATGTTAAAAGAATCAAATTACTTAATTTTTATATCCATTTCATTTACTAAAAATAATTAAATGTATCAGAAAAATAAGGAATGTAAAGCGTAACTGAAAGATGTTATTGAGACTTAAAACTTCTGGGATAAATTCCTGTATTTACCTCAAGCTTTGTTGTAACCTCTTAGTCTACTGTCGCGTTACACTCATGAAAAAATTCGCGTTGAAATGTATTTCTCATTAACTTTGTCCAAAAATGTTTATGTTCAGCAACAGACTGACCCTTACAGAAGATAATACTTTTTGTTTTCAAGATAGCACTCCAATATCCAATCAAGAGAATTGTGCTCCTGGAATCGAAATACGATGTTATAGAACGCTGGAAATAGAGAAAAGTAATTACCGCCAAACGCTAGAAAAACTCATAATTTTCTTTTATTTTAACTGTTTACCCGGTTAGAATATCATCATTTCACACTCACAAATTTTCATCTTTAGTGTTATTTCGTTAAAACCTTCGTTGGAAATGTTGACTTCTGAGTAAATTTATATATATTTTCTGTCTACAACTTATTTTTTACACTTTGCTTATTTAGCAGATTTTTTAGCCATTACGAATATTTATCAACAAACATTATCAACATGAAATTTAAAATCAAATTTATTTTAAAATCAAATAATCAATTTAAAATCAAAATTTTTAAAATTTGAAGATTTTCGAAAGTAATTTTTATCTGACTTGTAATTCGGTCGCCTTTATATTAATACATTATGTTGAAAAAATCTTTTTTGGAAAGTTAAAACATCTAATGTATTAAATATTTTTTATATGTACACTTAAAATGTTTCTTGATAATTAATCTTTAACTAACTGTATATTTCAGTTTATATAATGAATGCATGTTTAGTTTAGAAATCATTTTAATGAAAGGTAAAATTATAATGCTTTGTAAAAAGCTACAGATTAGTAATATTTTTGAGTGTTATAAAATGATTCAGAATAAAATAAGTTCTTTTTTTAATATGATTAGTTCTTATTTTAATTAAAAAGTATATTTTAAAGTCATAAGAAAGTCTTATTAAACACATTAAAAATGAATTGAAAATGTTCAGAGAGAAATGTTTTCAGAGCAAAATCATAAGATAGTGTGACGGTAAAAGTGATTAATCCGGCAATTATGTTTTACAGGTGTAAACTTACTGTCACTTCAGTTGCCTTGCAAAAATTATTAAATGGAAGAATATATTCAGAGTTTAAATCCCCCAATCCTGTGATAATTCGGTTACCTTACTCAGATATAGATTTTATTTTAGCTTTAATGTCATAAGAACCATTATTCATAATAGGAATTATCTTTGTATCGTTTTTAATTTCAAAAACAAAATCGAGATTTTTTCCTGCTATTAATGCAAGATCGTTTTTCCCATCTTCTGTTTTCGTCTGAATACAATTTACAGTTTTTTCTATTATAAGTTGTCCTTCTGTTTTGAGCTTTATTTGTTGATGCTTCGATACGACTTCCGCTTCAGAAAACGGTATACTATTCAAATACCAGCTGTTCAATTTGGGCTCGTTTTCTGTTTCGTCTAGAGATATCTCTCATCAGTTAGGTCCACCGCCATAGTATTGTCATTTACAAACGATAAACACCTCAAGTGCTGTGCTGACGCAGTTGATTTTTAATTCCAGACGACTCTTTAAGGGTGAAAACAGATGTTGCAGTAGAGCCAAATCCAAACAATTCTCTCATTAACGAAATTATATTTTTTAATTGCTTCAGAATCAACTTTAATCGTTTGCCCCGGTCTAATTAGTCCTCGTCTGAAAAAGATGACAGTTAAAAGACAAATAAATTTAGAATTATATGTTTTTGTGTGTTTATTTCATAAAAACTTTTAAAGGGGAAATGTTTTCAACGTTCACCGTCCCACTGTTTTTAACTTTGTTTTTCGAACAATGCCGTTGGGTATGCCTATACTCACCACATTCTCTACACAATTAGCTTTATCTTTCTTTTGCACAGTCTTCAGAAATATGACCATATTCATTACAATTAAAATATTTAAAGAAACTATCACTGCGAGAATTAAGATTCGAGTTTCATTTTTCTTGCGAATAAAAACACTCATTCTGGGATAATCTTTTAAATTTGAGGTTTTCTCTTACTTTATTTTTTTTTTAATTATTTTTTTTAATTATTTTTTTTATAACAGCGATCATTAACTTTGTTTACATAATTATCTGGTAAGTTATTTTCTCAATAAATATAGCGTTCTTGTTTTCAACTCAATAATACCTTTCTTTATTGTTGTTACTGTTATGTTGTGCCAGCTAGGCTGGCAATATGGAGTACGCCGCTCCAATTTTCCAACACTGAATTGTAATTTCCCATACTTTCCCAGTACACATATGCCATAGGCTTCCGTTTATAGGATAGGCAACCATTCACACAAAGAAAAGAAGGAGATAGAGAAAATACATCCATGCCCGAACTGGGATTCGAACCCGTGACCTCCCTATTAACAGTCAGGCACGCTGACCACTAGATAAGGTGTATGGCTGGTGACTTTATATTATATGTACTTATATACAACTTATAAGATACATAAAATATTTATACAATTCACAAAAATTTGCTTGAAATTAATTACTGATTTTAGTAGAGATTATAATCTACTAAAATCTGCTAAAATAAATTAAAAGTGATTGTAAATATAATGATTTAATCAAAATTTTGTATAAATATAGTCAATAATAAACTACATAAATAAATAATAAGGCAAAAATGTTAACTGGGGGGGTATCCGTTATGTACAAAGTTTTTAATATAACTAAATTTACATTCTTCATTTATTAATAATAATCGCCGACCAACTTGTCTAGTGGTGAGCGTGCCTGACTACGGATAAGGAGGTCCTGTGTTCGAATCCCGGTTCGGGCATGGATGTACTTTCTCTCTCTATCTATCCTGTCTTTGTCCTTTCCTTGTATGAATGAGGTGTGAAGGGTTGCCTACCCTATAAACGGGCCCCTATGGCATGTGTGTACTGAGGAAGTCGGACTCCACACCAAAATATGGTTCAGTTGGAAAAGTTGAGCAGCGCATCCCTTGTTGCCTAAGGGCAGACGGGCATTGGAAAAAATTTTCCATTTCCTCATGTATTGTTTAAAAAGGTTTATGTTTTTATAAACTACTAAAAAAGTACAAACATCTTATTTGCATTTTATAAATTAAATAATTATCATTTACTGACAAAGCTTATTTAAACGCCAACTTTTTTTGACAGAAACTGCTAACTGCTAAAATAAATATATAAATAAATAAATAAAACAATCTTCGAATCAAGAACTTCAGATATTGCATTCTGTTTTCGATCCCTTATTACGAAAAAAAAATTAATATCATTCACATCATACTGTGAGAAAATAGTAGAAGGACAGTTCTAAATAATGAATACAAAAGTCTTATTAATAAAGAATTCTTCTGTCATTTGCTTTAGGTATTTCAATATAAAAAAATAATAAAAAGAAAAATAATAAGAAAAAAGGGCACAATATACAAAAACGAATTTTTCTCCTAAATTATATTTTTTTATAAAATGAATACCACAGTTAGTGTATGAATAATATTTACTACTAATTGAAACCAATTATTTGTGTGTCCAATGGGTATTTCTTAAGATATACGGAAATTTTGAAATCAAACATAGCGAGAATCAGAAGTTTCTCGTACCATATGGGCGCACTATACACAAACTAATTTTTCTCCTAATTTATATTTTTTGTTATAAAATGAATACCACAGTTAGTCTAAGAATATGATTTACTACTAAATGAAGTCATCTATTTGTGTTTCCATTGGGTATTTCTTAAGATATACTGGAATTTTGAAATCAAACTTAGCGAGAATCAAAAGTTTCACATTCCATATGGGGGCACTATACAAAAACTCTTTACCTAAACTATACCTAAACACACACAATTAAGTCTGTTCATTCGCTTTTAAATGCAACGAATTTAATCACGACCTGCGTTTGTGCAAGATTACTTTCAATTATTTCATCAAATCTGAACTGTCTAATTTTTAATATTTAATTTTTTTGCCACTTTTAACAATAATTTCTGCCGCTCGCTCTGTCAAGTGGTCAGAGTGCCTGACTGCGAATAGGGAGGTCCTGAGTTCGAATCCCAATTATGGCATGGATGTACTTTCTCTCTCAATAGATATTGTCTTCGTCCTTTCCTGGTTGAAATTTGTGGCTTACCTTGTTGCTAGAAAAAATTGCTTTTATTTCTATAAGACTAACTTTTTCAAAAAGCAATGAAATGAGAAATATTTTCTTTACTGGGAAAGCGGAAACAAATACCACTTTAAAATAAGCATTGGAAGTCTGGCTGCTTTTGCAGAAGGCCGATGGCCGGCTCCACAAATTTTTTCCTGCTTTAATACTTTTAAATAAAAATTGTGTTAACTACCTATCTCGTTACTCATTTACTGACCGAGAATTATATTTATACAAGAAATATTAATAGTGTAAATAATTAACATTTTTATAATATATAACTAACAATTACTTCTCCCGCCCAACTTGTCTAGTGATCAGCGTGGCTGACTGCGGATCCTAGGTTCAAATCCCCAACCGTTTCGGGCATGGATGTACTTTCTCTCTCTATCTATCCTGTCTTTGTCCTTTCCTTGTATGAATGTGGAGTGAATGCACTCTAAAAAAAAAGCACAGTAATTTTACAGCAAAATGTGCTGGCGTTTTGGGCGCCAGTACAATGTGCTTTAAATTTTACAGCATATTCGTAAAACTTTTACAGTTCTTTTTACTGTTATTTTTACAGCACTTTTCACTGTAATTTTACAGCACTTTTCACTGTAATTTTTACAGCACTTTTTACTGTAATTTTTACAGCACTTTTTATTGTTATTTTTACAGCTCTTTTTATTCTTATTTTTATAGCACTTTTTATTCTTATTTTTACCGCACTTTTTATTGTTATTTTTACGGCACATTTTATTATGCATTTTGCTGCATATTCTACAAAATCTATTGCAATAGCTATTTACAGCTATCATCATGTTTTGTAAAGATAACAGTAGAGTATAAATCAATTTTGAAAACCCAATAGCTAATTTTCTAATTATGGGCCAACTATTATTAAGCAATTTTTTTATATAATATACAAAGTACAAAAACATAACTAATGTTATATTGCAGAAGATGTCATTTATCAGAACATTTTGTGATGAATAGTTTAACTTTCAATACTTAACGAGATTGTTTAAATTTTTTACCTAAAAATCATGGATCAAATCGTAATTTGGTTGAATAGTTAAGGTTTAATTTTTTTTACATATTTTTTTTAAATAAATTAAGAAATAACAGTTATATTGAATAAGATACAAAGCTTAGCATAAACTTTATTTTTGATATATATGTGATTCTACAGATTTAGGACATAAAGAAACCTTACAAAACATTCCATTTTACTAAAAATACCAAAGGGGAATTAGTCAATGATATAGTATTTTAATTATACTGTAAAGACAATAAAAGTTTTCTTTTTGATATTGTTTAAAGTAATTGATTTTTTCTATTATAATATAAGCAAATAAGGATTCTGAAAATAAAAGCAATATATTTGACAATACACAAACAATTGTAAAGAATTTTTTGTTTACATTTTAATATTTATCGCCATTTAAAGTTGTATAAATTATTTAAAATTGACAAAAACACGTGCTTGGATTCCATCCTTGACATATTTTTTAGATTTTGTTCCCCGCGAGGGATTAAAGTTGAACAAGCACATGAAAAAAAATAGACACATGAATAACCAATTTACATGAATAACAAATATCAAGAGCTGAATATTTCAGAGAAAAAGTTGTTTAATAGTTCAATAAAATATTTAGAAATTTTTATTGTTTTATATAATTAATTAAATTTCCCTAAAATATTCTTCTCTTAATAGTTAACAAGTGGTTGATACATTTATGCAATCACAATCATTTTGATGATAAAAGATATTTCAAGGGATTTTAGCAATTTCATAATAAGAATTTTTGGTAATGAAGGTCTCACTTCTTATGAAGATGATAAAATCTTTTTTCAATTAAATCGTTCTAACTGATGTTTTCTCTCTCGAAAAACTGATTTGTAATTGATTTAACTAAAACAGAATATCGAATTTGTTTCATAAGGATTCATTTATATGTTATCGAAAATTATATCCTCTGAGAAGCCAATCAAAACATTTTCAATTGTGAATTACAAATTTTTAGAAATAAAGTGCGAAATATGATCTTAATGTACTTATTTTAAAGATAACATACAAAAACTATTTTTAAGTTAAAAAAATTAATTTTGTAGAGAATATGGAAACAATTCTTTTACATACTTATAAACACAATTTAAAAACATTTCCATCGAAAATAAATAGAAAAATTAAAATGCTATAATGTGTCAAAGTAATAATTTATGAAATGTCATTTTATAAAACATTTGCTTAAAACTGAATTTCCTTAACTCGTAAATAGTTACTTTAAAAGTGAAATCTAAGTTGTCTTATAGTGAGATCAAAGTTGTGTTTCCCACTAAGAAAATTTTAATTTCAAAAAAAATTACATGAAATAGTGCAAAATTAGGAAATATAAAAAAAAAATTGCTGTTCATTAAGTCTGCTTATTTACGGCATTATATACGTGCTTAGAGATAAATAAAAGAGAATACAATTGAAATTGTATCAAAAAAGATACATTTAACTAAAACAATTTATTTAGATTTTCTTAGAATTTTATCTATTCATATGATTTATTTTAAATAGAATGTTAGCAGAGTAAACAGTATTTGATGAGGTCAATAAATGTAACAACAAATTTTTGCTTTTGAGTGAAAACACTTCAAACCTTATGAAATATATAAATAATACATACCACAAATTAATAGACATGGTGTGCAAGGTAAGTCTATAATATTTACTGCATCCTGAGAAGATGTTGAAATCTAAAACCAATAAACAAATTCGTGATTAGTTTATTTATGATTAATTTTTATATTCATTTCTAAATTTCTTATTTATAATTTATCAAGCAGTAATATTTTTAAAATAAAATTTGGAATACTTTACTGCAGTACTTCTAAATATTTTTTCAAGTCTTCTCCAAAATCTGCAGATAGAAGAATAATACACGCTCCAATATCCTCTTTTCCATCCAATTGCTCAATGGTTGAAAATTGTATTTGACAACCTCCAGGAGGCGAAGTTTTTTAAAATTTAACAATCCTTTTAATTTTGTTAACTGATGCAAACTTAAGTCTTTCATTTAAATCTACAGCAGTTAAACACATAAAATGGTCCAAAATGCTTTGCTTTAAAAATAAGCAAGGGCATCTTTTTTTTAATGTGGAAATATCACTTGGTGTGTTAATATCTTTTCTTTGAAATGGAGAAGGTCTCATATTAATTTTACAGCACTTCAATGATAATATCAAAAATTACACTGCATTTTGGCTTCTTGTCGGACATCACAATGAAGGATAAATAGAAAAATTTTAAAAATACACGTGCTTACAAAAACTCTCTCTCTCCCAATACCTATTCCATCTTTCAAATATGGCTGAAGTTGATAAGAAGAGGCTTTACTCTGAATAGTCTTACTACTAAAAGTTATTTGTGATTATTCTATTTTTAAAACTTCCTTTACAAATCAAACACTTTCTTCATAAATTCTTATTTTCTCTAAACATAGGTATTTTAAAAAATTTTTTTTTAAATTGTGACTACATTGGAAGGTAGTATTTAATATGCGCAATAGTATTAAAAAAATCTTGGGAACAATATGTTTTAAATATGTTAAGCAAGAACAAATTACAAAGTTTACACTCATGTATTTGTTTCTTAATTATAATTTTAAATTAGCTTTTCTTTTTATGAATTTCAGATTTCTTCACTATAACATGTAAATAAATCATAAATAACACTACAAATTTTGAAATTTCTTAATAAAATAAATTTAAATTTACAGTAATAATGTAATATTTTACAAAAAAAAAAAATGTGTTGCCTGAAATTTTTTTTATAAATATCAAACAACCAACAAGATTTCCCAAACAAGCTTTTAATTAATGTTCTAATTAGTAATATAAATTTAAAAAATTAATCATGGTTATAAAATTATAAACTTTACATTTTCTAAATAAATGTGACCTTAATTCGAATAGTACTTCGGAATATATATTTAAAAAAAGAATATTTCTTATATATTTGTTATAAAATGATGATTTTAAAAAATAGATATTTTAAAAAAACATTACATTTTTAATTGAAATGCATTTTTACATTTCATGGAAATTCTAAACACAAGACCATTTATTCTAATAAATATCATTATTTGTAATATTTTATTGAAAGAATTTGCAAACATTTATGCCTAAAAAAATTATTATTTTAATGCATGTTACAAAATGAAATTGAATTATAGATCAAAATTAGAATGCAATTTAATGATCTGTATTAAAAAATAAATATTTTTTAACAAAATTCTAATTAAAAAATTATTAAAAAATATAAAAATTATGTTATATTTAGTTAATATACAATAAATTATATCATTTTACAATGAAAGAAAAATCAGGAATTTTCAATAACGAAATAAAATAGAAATTCCGTTAATATATATCTAAAAGAATATAACAATAGATGATTATTCAATTTTAATTTCGAAAGAAATATAGCTAAGCAATTTTTTAACAATGGAAGCACTTAAATACAATTCTAATTTCGTCACAAATTTGATAGTTAAAACACTAATCAATTATGTTACCAAACTACTAAAAAATATTTTAAATATTAATAAAAAGTAAGTAAAAAAATATTGACACTGAATTAATACTAGTAACTGTGATGATTTGTAAATTCAGCTTAGAATTTTTTGAAATGTTCAGTCAAATTTATAAGAATTTATATAAATCAAAGTTAGCTAGCAACTTGCATAATAAACAATATGAAAAGAATACGCTACCTTATATTTGGTGGTTAAATTTCAATAGAACTTCAACTAAAGGAACAATTACTCTCAAAATATCACCAACTTCACTTAGCGAAAACAAGGGCAAATAAATGGCGAAATTAATTTGATTCATTAGTCACAGGTACAAAAAAAACTTTTATCCCGCAATTCAATGCACATGCCCAATAGCAAACGATTTTCTGCGGCTGAATTTTACAGCAAAATTTACTGTAATCATTAGTGTTCCTATGATAGCTATTTAAATAACAGTGATTTTTACTGTATTTCTTCCGTTTTTTTTACAGTGTGGTTGCCTACCCTATAAACGGGTCCCTATGGCATGTGTGTACTGAGGAAGTCGGACTCCCCATCAAAATAGGGTTCAGTTGAAGAAGTGGAGCAGCGCACCCCATATTGCCAGCCTATCTGTCACACAACAACAATAATTCCTTTATATATGTGCATATATGTGCGTGTGTGTGTAGGCATTGGAATTAAAGGGGTATGGCCTTAGCTATCCAGTAAATAAAAAAATTCTTGCAAATAAATTCAAAAACTTAAGTAGTACATTTTTTATGAGGTGGCTAAATTTAAAACTTCACATTCTAATTTGAACTCCAATTTCCTTCTCCAAATTTTTAGTTTTGACAATTACGATTAGCCGCCAATTGTACATATATACAAATACGATTGGTCGCAAATTGTACTTGTTTCGCACCATGTACTCTTCCTATTAATGGTTTTTTTCAACGAATTTTTAACTAAATTAGAAAAAGTTTACTGAACCATATAATTGATGTCGAACTCCATTTTTATATTTTGCCTGGAAAGTTTAACTTGATTGAGTTGTGCTGTTGAAGCATCTCTCTCTCTCTCTCACACACACACACACACACACGCACACGCACACACACACACAGAGTAGTATCTTGTATTAAACAGAGGATGTTTAGTATGAATAAAAAGAATAGTATAGAATATTTAACAAAAGCAAATTCTATCATTAATTGAAATAAATGAAATGTGGAAATTTTACTTTATCGCACCTAAGTCACTGAAATTAATAGTTTTACTAAACGTATGCTTTATAATTAGATTCTTACTCTTGATACAAGAAGGAATTTATAAAACAAAAAATTTATTGATTTGGAAGCCTTTATTAAATAGATAAAAAAGATAAACCAGCTTATTTGTCATATCAGAGAACTAGAAATTTTCTGTCACTTCAATATGTGACACCAGCAAAACTTTTGTATAACACCTATATCATTTCTTAGTGACTGCATTCTTTATAACGCATGTAGTTAAAACATACAGTTAAAAGCAGCTAAAGAAATGGATAATAATAAATATTTTAAACATGTTCATTAAAAATTTTACATTTAAAAAGCATACCTAATGAATAGAAAAATATTTTTTATTTAACTGAAAATTTTAAGGAATGAAGAAAAAATATTTTTATCTTCACATAGAATTGTTTGCATTTAATATAATTTTATATATCATGCACAAACTAGTTGCAAAATTTTCAGTATGTTTTTATAGAAATATAAAAAAATTCTTATTTAATTAATAAGTTTACATTGATGTAATTGAAAAAGCAAAAACACAGCAACTTCATTCTACACTATTTCATTTTCCCAGAAGCAAAAACTAACCTTGAACGAAATGTCTCTTTTCATAAATAGCTTAATATATACTTAAAAATATTAAACTTAATTTAATTACAAAATCAAAAATTTAACTATAGCAGAAATTTTAATTGCTGAATGCAATAAATAAGCAAGGAAAATAACTTGCTGTGAAGTGGAATTATAAAAATTTACGACTCTTAAATTTGCTTATGTCTCATATTTAATATTTAGAACATATCAGAAAATAAAATTTATGCAAATGAATATAATTATACTTTATAAACAAAATTGAATCATTTAAAATATATTTTGATAAATAATCAATTTTTAGCACTTAAACTTGAGGATGATTTTATCTTCAATCTTTCAAAATAAATTGCTGGAGATGCTCTATCCTGTAAATATTCAAAATATAGATTTTTCATATCTTTAGATATGAATATTTAGTTGGAATTTAACAATTAATGTAAATTAATATAACTACAAACGAATTAAAAAAATTGATGCAAATTTAAAATTACTTTTAAAATTTTCAATTTTAATTAAAAACCCATTTTTCTCTATAAATAAAAATCTTTTAATACTGATGGTAATGTCTCATCATATAATCAAAGTTCTGAAATAGTTTAATTGCAATATTTTTAACAAACAACTCATTGTGTTATCATGTATCTTGAATTTAATGGCTAAAAATTCTAGTTTTTCAAAAATAATTAGTAATTTTTCAGTGTCAGATTTTGAATTAAAAAATATTTTCACTAAAATTAATGGTTTAAGATACAAATTTTTCTCTCCTCTGTAGAATTCTTTATAAACTAATTAAGTCTTTTAAAAAATTTCGGTAGCATGATCTTTATATTCATTGATAATAGTATCCACATTTTAAATGGAAAAAACAAATCAAAAGCTATACTTAAATTTCAAAATAAAATATGTTAACATTTTTAATATATACAAGGAAAAATTGGTGGAACAATATGTTACACTCTACTAATAATATATATTACTCATAAAGGTATTCAATAAATCATTCAAGTAATTGAAAATATTTAATTAAAATTTTCAACTAAAGTAGATAAAATTAAAATGAAATATTTAAGGAAACACGTATGAAAAATATGTATCTTTCTACCGTCATAATTAAAATATTACTAATCTGGTGTAAAATTTATTATAAAAAAACTATTCAAAAACATAGTAAAATCCATCGCCATATTATTCACTTAATAGGGTGAATTAATAAAGAACAATAACAGCAGATTTTTAAATCATTTCTTTTGAACTGAAATCTATTTCAGACCAATAAATGACTTGTTTCAAATCAAAACGCTTTTGCATACATCTATTTTAAATATTCGTCAACTAAAACTAGATTAATAATATAACGAACTGTATTATAATTAGCACATTATATGGGCAACGAATAAATTAAACAAATGATTATGGTTGAAATTAAAGGTATTCTAGAACGAATTATAAATTAGACTTAAAAAAAAACTGAAATTTTTTCAATATTAAAATTAATTCCAAGAACTGAGGAGTTTGAAAAAAAATAGCAATCAAATTAATATTTTTCTTAATACATTTTTATCAATTTGTGTTTAAGTTGTTTATTCTGTAAGAAAGGCTCTCACATCTTCACTTAGTTTCACATAGAAATCATTTTTTTTTCAAACGGCGGGCACTTGAGGGTTGAACCCTATGCCACAATAAGGCCAGAAAATGCTACTCGTTTGTCGTTACCCAGCGGGCACCTGTGAACCAAGTCACGGAGGTGAGTAGCGTTGCCCGCGCCATACAACCACAAACCCGTTTATAGGGTGGGCCATATTCATATATCATCACGGAAGAAAGGACAGAGAAAGAAAGTAACATCCCCATGCCCGAACCGGGATTCAAACCCGAGACTCGCAGCTCAGGAGTGCTAACCACTCAGCCATGGGTCAGCCACATGGAAATCATTGACATTTACAGAGATATTAAATAACATTCACAAAAAAATATTGCCTCTGGAATATTATACAATATCAATCGATGTTCAGAAGATTTCAAAAAAAAAAAAAAGATTTGTACACCATGGATAAATTTTAAGAATAATCTTCTGAAATCATTGACTTCATTGTAATTCCTAAATTGTTTAGAAAAAACTAATTTTTGGAATATCGTACAATATTATTTAACATCATCGGTGTTCGCAATATTGGCCAATATCTTTGTGCTGCTTGGGGCATGGCATGAAATAATCATTCGTAGACGCCCCAAGCACACTTTCGCAAATGTGCATGCGCACAAGTACGCACTCTGATGGTGGCATCGTGCAGGGGGATGTCAACCCCCCCCTTCTCCTTGAATGACGGGTGCCTAGCGCCGGGCATGGCGTCCTCCCTTTAGGGGCGTGATACCACCAGCAGAGTGCCCCCCTTCATCATACTCTTTCTCGGATAATTCTCTTAAGAAAAATATTTTTTACTACTGTACGTGACGGGGTTTGAAGACTCAACAGAGAATTTAAGTCTCAACCCGTCGCTAAGATGTATTATACTGCCCTCATCATTCGCATAAGAGTCCCGACACTGCTTCGGTCTTATTGTGGACTCTTTTTATATACTCACCATAACTCTTCTTCATTATTTTCTTTAGTTTTTCGTCTCTATCTCTAAATATTGTCAAGAAATTTAATTAAAAATTATAATTAATGTGAATAATATTTTGTAATAAGTAATGTATTTTAATAATTTGAATTAGAAGTTAAAATAATTACACACTAAGTTATGTAAGACCTCCTCAACTTTACTTTAATGCAAGACAAGAAAATTTTTTAACTCTTATCCAAATCACAAAGAGACTCTCCTGAAAAAAAAAATTAATACTTACCTGTTTGGAATACTTTCCCTATGTAAAAATACACCAAAGATACATCCTTGAAAAATTAATATAAATTATTCTTGCACACACACACACACACACAAACATTTCTTCTCCTCTATTTTGAATAAAACATCGATACATGCAGAAATAAAATCAGAAAAGGATTTACTCCTCTTTTTCTTGTTTTCAGTGAGAAAAATATGAACGACACTTTTTTATAAAAAAAAAATTATTATTTATTTCCATCAGAGATCTGGTGACTGTCCCGGTAATTTCCAATACAAAATATTAAGCTTTGCGGCATATAAAAAAAAAGTGATGCTCACCTGTTTGAAGAGTTTCAACTTAAAATGTGAAAATAATATGAAACGAAATGCAAAGAAGAAAAAAAAATTATACTCACCTGTGTTTTAGCTCAGTTTCGTCTCCCTTATACATATAAAATAGAACTTTGTGATGGATTAAATTAAGATCAGTTCACATTCAATGTTTTTATTTGTGTTAAGAAACTTAAAATCACATAAATCTTATTTAAATTAAGAAATAGATATTGATGCAAATAAATGAAATAGTAGGGTAAATTTAAAATAATCTGAAAAATTATTATTCAAGGTTCTTAAGAGGTAACCGGTGACGACGACAATTAGAATGCTCAGGTGTCAACCTCGTCGCTAAAAATTTTTCAAAATTACGAACCGATTATATTGATAGGCTTTTCAGTCGCAAGACAACGCAAACGATTTCCAGGAATTGAAATTGAAAAATAGTTTAACAATAGACATAAAATTCCAAAATCATATTTGGAATATTTTAAACCTGAGATTTCTCATATAAACAAAGCTAATCACTTAAATCGTCAGTCATGTTATTAAAATTGTATAAAATTCCTTAGAAGATGGCAATCATAATACTCGAATGAAACAAAGCAGAAAAAAATTTTCAGAGGCATATCGAATATCCAAAATAACTAAACTATAATTTGAGACATGTAAAATTTATTAAAATAACAAAAAAAAAAATCTTCCGTATCATTTGCACAAACATACAGATAAATAAAGAATTCTAAAGTAATATCATGAATAAACACTTTAATAAATAATTTTCTTTTCTGAAATAAATTATTTTCCATTTACAATAAGTGTCCATACTTACAGACACTCTTGTCTTCAATATCATTTCATTACTTATTTAGAAACTGACTAGCAGAATGTAAAGTTGAATGGCACCATGATTTAAAAAATCCTTTGCAGTAAAATTAAGACTCAAAACTTATAAACATGTTGGATCAATATTCAAGTAAATATGGAATTCAAAAGCACAACAATATGCATAACATACTTTTAAAATTATAATTAGATTTTATTTCAGTTGTACATAATTTGCATAAAGAGCTCTATCAAAGTTCTCAATATTAAATAGTTTATCAAAAATAATAATGCTTTTAAAACTATCCTAAAAAGCAAGTTGACAATTTACACATAGATGTGTCTTCAACATTAACTTTTGAATTTATGGTTACAAACTTTATATATGAAAATGTATTTTGTTAAAATGTGTTTGTTTCTTTTTAAATGAAATTCAAAAAATTACAAGATTATTCTTAAACACAACTAAAAATACCCTTTACATAAACATAGTTGAGTCATATAACTTTAATCTTTATATCCATCATTTGAACTTGCTATCTATAAAATACATTATTAAACACATTATTGTGAAGCATATGGGTATACATATCTGTGGGTTTTATTTTAGCAGAATATATAGTACCTTACCAAAAAATCCTCATTACCTAATGTAATATTTTTGCTTGTACAGATCGATCCTCAATAACTATATTCAGGGATAAGTCCATTAATTAGTAATCACTATAAAAGTTATGCACTGTTTTTAAATAATGCAGAATACAATACAAAAATATTATAAATTTCCTTCATTGAAATAATTAACTTAAGAACAATGTTATGTTTATAAAATTTTATAACAATACAATTTTTATTTCATTATAATATTATATTATATATGGTAAATAATATATTAAATATTCACAAAAGAAATAATTACTTGAATTAAAGATAGTAAGCTGCAAAAATTACTAAACAATAGCAAATAGTTTTATAATTAACAGTGTGACAAATTATTTTTTAATTTTATAAGAAAATTTTATTAGAGAAAATTCAGTATTACTTCGTTTTCTGTCGTAGCTATCAAAATAATGGTATGATTACTGCCAGTCTAGATTTATTCGCATATCTTCTTCATGATTTCATATCTCAGTGATTGGTTCACGTGGCTTTCCCGTAAGATTTTTAAAACATGAGGTAACTCTAAATGGTGATAAAACATACATTTAAAACGTCAATTTTTTGTTTACAAACATACTTTTGCTTACAAACAGTTTCATCTTGTTTTTAAAGTAAATTGTTTTTAAATGATTTGGCAATTTATCATGGAAAACATAAAAATAAAATATTATGAAAATAAGTAGGAAAATGTATGTAAATGTGATATATATATATTTAACTCAAACAAGAATAATTTTTATTTACCAGAGACATATAAAGCTTATTGCAGAGAAAGAGAACTTTTGTTATAAATAGAAGAGTAAACCTAATTTACTTTATCTAAAAAAGAAAATAACTTACAGTAGTCTGAAGATGGGAATTGGCTAGAATTTCAAGTGTAACAGCAGAAGGAATAGTTATTTCTTTCCAATGTTCTTGTTTATTGAATTCGACAGTCAAGGCACCTGTTCTATTCTGTACCAAGCTCCAAATCCAAAAGAACTTGGCTATTAGGGTTCCAAAAGCGAAATGTTAAAATATCTTACTCTTTGATTTTTACACAAATTGTATGAACTGTCTAACACATTAACATCAATCTGGATGATCAATCTCAAAATCCATACCATGTCTTACTTTTCCTTCATTTTTTTAATTGCCCATTAAAGAAAAATATAGCTTAGCATTACATGTGTATGTTCATCTCTTTTAGCCAATTACATTACTGTGGTTAATTTAGTAAAATTTATTTTTCTCATACTATGTGCATTTATCAATTCAATAAAAAAAACAATGTACAAGGTTCTTTTTCATATTCTAATAAGATATTGAATTTAAAACAGGTATTAAATTTTACCTTTATTGTAATGTTACTTAAACATTCAAGTAAACAATTAATAATCTAATTATCTATTCATTTTATTGCAGCAATAACTTGTTATGCTAATATTTAAAATTATTAATTTCATCAAGATGATGATAATTTGTTCAATATATGACATTTATTGGCAATGAATTAAAAGCTCTATCTTATACTAAGTTAGCTTCTTATCGTAACCATTTTTAATAAATATATTTTACTAACAAATTTATATCTTTAAATTTATTGGGAATATCTAATATACTAGTTATTAAAATATTTGTTTTACAGAGCTTAATTCAATATTTACAATACTGAGAATTAAATTTTCCAACAAAAATATGAGCCGCATCTTATTTTCCAGCCATAAGTATAAATATCAACGGTATTTTATAAGTTAAATAATGTTTCTCGTCAAAGAGCTGTATTTTTTTAAAAAAAAACCAATTAATTATAAAAGAAATCCTAAATTCATTACAATTTTTAAAATAATATTTCAATAACTTTTGATAAATTCAGAATAAAAGAATTTATTACTTGTATTTCTGGAGACAGTAACTATCATTAATGCAAATCAATCAGTCCAAAATTTAGCGAAATATAATTATTCCCTTATTTATTTTCTATCAGCAGTTCAAATTATTTAACACAAAACACTCATGTTAAAAATCTATGAATATCAAATATTTTGCGTAATATATTTATCATTACTTTAGATATTTTTAATCATTTACAGTAATAAAACTAGAATTTTCAGTTGCAATTAATAAGATCTGCTAATAACATTAAATTTCTATTTGCGGAAAATCTGTATAGCAAATTCTTAAGCGTATTACTAACCTCTCATATTTGTAGCCCACCACAGATATTACAAAATGCAGACAAGTAAAAAAATGTGATTAAATGATGAAATATGTTAACTATTTCTACACAAAGTTTACTTTGAATATAATGCAAATTCTTTATCTCTAAAAGCTTCATTACTGCCAAAAGGGATATTATAATTGAACGGCTGTTTCGGCATCTTCTCTTTGTATTTTGTAGATGTTTCAACCACTGTCAATGTAAGTTCTTAATAAATACTCATTAACTCTCTACACAGAAAAATTCAATGATTTATTTTCTTCATATTATACATATATAATGATTTATTTTCTACATATCTTATATCACAATCAAACAAAACTCATTAAAATCTAGAATAAAGGAAGTATTTCATATGTAAAACTATATTGATAAACAAACAAATAATAATTATAGGATGTCAATAAATATTTAGCAGCTTATGGTAACTGTGAGTTTAAAATATTTATCATTAAAAATTAAATTCAGCAAAAATAAACTGAAATAAAAAATATCCTTCACTTCACATTGATTCACTTTTAAGATTCCAGAAGGACTCATTGGTTACAGAAATAATTTAAGAGATTTTCTAAGCAATTACAAAGTGCACAAAAATAAGTTCTTTTTACATGCTTTTCCGTGAAAGTGCATGAAATGTGTTGAAATCATATTTAGGAAGGAGGAAACAGAGCAATATAAACTTTCCCTGAAGAAACACACATTGCATATCCAAAGAAAAACCAAAATTAAGGGAATCATTTAATGAAATAATTATTCTACAATCAAATTAATATTTCTTATGGTTTCAATTGGCTAATTTAATTATAAAATGATACATTTATTTTAAACTATTTAATAGCTTTTAGTTAAATAATTTTTTTTAAATGTAAAATTGCAATTAAATATATGTGTGTATATAAAACTAAAATATAAAATGAATATTTTATAGACAATATTTCAATACGCTCGTGTATATCAAAAAAATTTTAAAAAAAAGACAAATAAGAATATATCAATGCATGCAAACATAGATATTAATATAAATTTATCAATATTATATAAATTTCAATTTATCTTCATTTCTCAAATGAATGTCTAATTTATCATAAGTTAAACAACAAAATTCTAATTTTCAGTTCATTTACTATAGTGAATTACCATTGTAAAGTATCTTAACAATTCTTACGAACTTTTTTAATTCTTGAGTCCCAATTAAGCAATCAGTTTTACAGTTTATTTTTTAAACATATGTTTTCATTTTTTAACATCATTGAATTTCCTACATAAATATAAGTAAAATAACAAGAATTAAGTTTTTTAAGAACATTGAATTAATTCTATTCTTGTGATAATAATTAACTATTAATAATAATAAAAGTTACCTGGAGATAAATAAGGTGTAACTGTTGTAGTGAGTTGAGGACGTGTCCCTTCTTTTTAAGCAAAAAAAGGTTCTTAACATGAAGTGGACAAGCAGTGGTAAGTCAACTTTGTCTGAGTCTGTCTAGGCCATCTGAACACCTGCTGACAACTTGGCACTAATAGCACTCCAGCTTAGGATTGTGAGGCAGTACAGCTTTTGTAACCAAGGCAAACTGAAAAATATACAATTGCTTAGCACAAAATAAGTGAAATATCGACATGATTTTTTTGACTAAGTAGTTAACGGATTTAGATATACTTTTATCGACCCAGAGTGGATTGTTTCACAATAGCTAAAAATAGTTCTTTTTTTTTCATACAAATCTTATACAAATTTGCATCTGTACATATTTTTAACACCATAAAATGATGAAGAGAATTGCGTTACTCATCGTTTGTAAATGTGAATCATGGTTGCAATAAAAATAAAAAAAATTAGAAAAAACCTTCTTAGTTTTGTTGGTAGTGCCAGGCAAAAGTATAAATTATTCAGCAGAATTAAAATAGCAGAAGAAGCAGCTGATAATTGGGAGAAAGTGAAAAACACTTCTTGAAAAAATTGTTGAATTGAAAATTATAAAGAAACATCAGGAAGATGACAAAAATTAACTTGAAAAATCTGCTTTAGGATATGTTGAGGAATGTGAAAGAAATGATAAATTATCGTTTATTGCAAAATCAAAAACGTGTGACAGAGGTGCTTCAGAGAAGCAACAGTTATTACTTTGTATTAATAATAAATTAAAAAGCTTTTAGAGGCAGAAAGTTTGCTATTTTTACAACAGCAATATTTTATATACATAAATAATCAAGAAATGTAGAAATCAATTGAATGACAACAGAAATAGAATAATCTAGAATGAAATTGTGTAGTTTAAAAAAGTTTAAAAGTGAACCGAAAATTTTTTTTAATTGCTTTTATTAAATAATTGGAAAACAAATTCATTGTAGAAACTTCATTTAATAGATATATTTATTTTAATTATATAATAAGTTGGTAAATAGAAATATAATGAAGACATTTAAATATTCTAAAATTACCCCTTACTTTAGACAATGTAAAATACAGTTATGTAAAGAATATTGATTATTGAGAAATAAACAATTTTCTGTTATAACAATATAAATTCATTGAAGCCTTTTTAAATAACCATTAAATATAATTCTAAATTAAATAAGAAATATTATCCTTAATTTTTGCTATTATTTATTTCTATTATATATAATTACGTATATAAATAGAAAATGTTGCATATAGTTAATTAATGTGTGCGACAGATTTTTAAAAACATTTATTTTTTCAAAGTAATTGCTTAAAACTACTTCGGCTAAAAATTTAATTTTTAAATATAAACTAATTATAACATCCATCATTACATCTATGTTCCATTTAATGTTTAAAATTTTAATGTGAATTTTACTCGAATTAAAAATAATTTTACAAATGAGATTTTTAAGTCTTCTTGTGTTGCAGTTAACTTTAGCAATACGAATTTTTGGTGTTTTTATTTTCATATAAAAAGCATAGAAATCTGGATAATTATAAATAATTTGTTGAAATATAATTTTTAATATTAAATAGTTTTATTTTATTTCACTTTTTTTAAAGATATATACCAGGAAGTCACGAAGCGTTAATAAACGAAATTTTTTGTCATATTTCAAAAGATAAAACTATGAAAAATAACTTATCAAGTATCACAATCTTATTTAAATTATTTAATCAGGTACATACATAACATGTAACATATCAATACATAATAACAATATTATTTTGAATTGAATCATATACTTGTAAGTTATAAAATTTATAACTTAAAAGTATATGATTGAAACACAAAATTAGAAATGATACTGAGTTAAGTGATACTGCAATATTAAAACTTCTGTAGTTTTTTGCTTAAAAATTCAATTTGAGTTAACTCTTTTAATGCAGTACAATAAATTCTTTAATGACCTACTTTAATGATAATAGTTTTTTTTCAAAAACTATTCAAAGTTTATAAATTCCGAAAATTAATTTAAAAAAACTTTTAAATATTAATATATTTTATTTTATAATTAAATTATTTTGAGCCTAATTAATATAATTTTAATATTCTAAAATGATATGTTATAGTTAAAATAAAAACAGTTGATTCCATTTAAATAATATTTGCTAAAAAATATACCTCAGAAGTTAAAAATTATTACAGTTATTTCAGAGCGCGTGATCATGACTCATCAAAAGAAGATCTGTTGAAATCATCGCCGTCGCTGTTACATTGGCAAAAGTTAAGCAAAATTTGCAGGAGTAAAACTATCAAACGAGTTTTTTATTTTATTTTTTTTCTTGTAAATTAAGTAAATATCACATTAATCTTACAAACCAAAAGCTGTTTTTATCTTCAGAAAATAAGATTAGATCTGTTAAAGTAATTAACTTTAAGAATTACTTCATTATTTAAAGATTGAAGAATTTTACTTGAAACATATTTTCTTTAGAAAATAGTAAAACTTTTTAAAAAATGAAATTTCAAAGTTGTTTATATATACTCTTTTATTTTTTACTTAAATAGTTATATGAAATTTAATGTTAGAATTTCAATATCACAATTATATCAAATTGCATTTCTTCGATTTTAAAACAAGAATTAAACTACACTAAAACTGAAAAACAAATTTAAGTTTAAAATAATTATATATTTAAAAAAATATGGGCATTTTTATATTGATTATCCATTGTAATTGTATATATATATATATATATATATATATATATATATATATATATATATATATATATATATATATATATATATATAGTTAATAGTGTAATTTATAAAATATGCAATGAATATAATGAAACAAAATACAATGAAAAATGCCAAATGGAAAATAGTACATTGAAAAATTAAATGCCAAAAGTAGAATATCAAATGGAAGATAACACATTGAAATATTAAATGGAAAACAATATATTGAAATATCAAATTGAAAATAACACATTGAAAAGAATACAATGAAAAGAATTACATTGAAAACACTTTACAGAAAGATAAATATAAATGGAATAAAGTACCAATATGGCCAGCTTCATCAGGGGGTGTTGACCACATTGGCACAATTATGGCTTTTCTGCAATGGCCCAAGACAAAGTCTTAAAAAAGCCATCACACCCCAAAGCCATACCAAAAATTCAAATTAAAGCATCAAACAAGAATAAAAGAAGCAAAACCCAATCCAAAATATGCAATCCAAAATATACAAGTCAAAATCCAATGCTGCCAAAATACACTCAATACATAATAATCATTAGATTTAAATCACATCCAATTACATATCCAAATCTGCAAGAATCTCACCAAACACATAAATTAGTGACTAAGTGTTAAACACTATCGGCATTTCAAGCTTCTTATAAGACCTTCAAGGCTTGGGTGACCCTTCTTGGGATTAATTTTAATTCCTTAGGAATTAAAATTAGTTAAAACCAATATTTATAACTTAAAAACTGAATTTCTAGATATTTCAATTACTATAAAAGAAAACTACACATTTACTGGCATTTATGATAAAACTAATAATTTTAATTTCAAAGTTAATAAGATGATTTTCTGGAATTCAAACGTTTCAATTGAAATTTATAAAAATATTATTTTTAATCAACTTAATAGAATATATAATATATGTATTTAAATAATATTAATAAACAAAAAATAGATTAGAAAATATTTTAACTCATAATGACATTCCAACTAAATTTATTAAACACTATTTGGCTAGTAGAGCATTGCTTATAAGAGTGAAGTAAGGCGTAGTTTTATACTACAGAAGGGTCACCTTCTGTAGTATAAAACTACTGGATATTTCTTAATATATACTCGAATTTTTAAATAAAACTTAGCGAGAATCAGAAGTTTCACGTACCATATGGGAACATTATACAAAAACTCTATTTTCACATAAATTATATTTTTTCTAATAAAATGAATACCACAATTATTTTAAGAATGTGATTTAATATTAAACGAAACCATTTATTTGTGTTTCCATTGGGTATTTCTTAAGATATACTGGAGTTTTGTAATCAATCTTAGCGAGAATCAGGAGTTTCACGTTGCATATGGGCGCACAATACAAAAACTCATTTTTCTCCTAAATTATATTTTTTGTAATAAAATGAATACCTCAGTTAGTATATGAATATTATTTACTACTAATTGAAACCATTTATTTGAGGAAAAGAGTTTTATAAATAGGAATGGAAAACAAAATATCAAAACTTTGATGAAAAGTTTGCTGAGATTTATTAGAAAAGAAATGAAACGATATTCTTTTATATAAATAATATTAAAAAGCTGATCATATATTTATTATATTTAATCTTCATTTCATTAATCTTGTGCATAATTAGCTTAATAGCATACTTTATGTTATACTAACAACAAAAAGTAGTAAGAAATATAAGAATTAGTAATAAAAAATTATAGAATTAGACCTTTTCAATGAAATTTTATTTTTCCATAGTTTTTAATTCACATTTTCTTAGAGTTTATTTAGCTATATAATTTTTATTTTTACAATAATTTTTTAAAAGTATATTAGAAGTCACTCAAACAGTTCGTCTTACTATATCTTCAGGTGTATGACCAGAGAAAACAAGTATCTAGTTCGTGGTGCTCTGATTAAACGAAAGAAGCCCCTTACTGACTTCAATTCACATAGCGCGCCTGGCTTGTACAAGTGCCATTAGTAACAACTACAGATTTTGTGTATGTGATGTTGGATAATATTCCATTATAATATTATTCATTGTTTAGTTAGAAAATTAAAAATTCTTTTTTTACTACTGGATAGGACTTTTGATATTCAAATTATTTCGATGTTGTGATTGCCTGATAAAATTTTCTTGATAAACTTTCAAATAAAATATTACACATAGTATAAAAAAATAAATATATTAAATTTACTGTTTAATTGAATATGTAATAAAATGCATAATAAAATTAAACATTCACCTAAAAACTTATTTAAAAATAGAATTTTATTTAAGTTAAAATATAAAAAATTAAAGCAAATATGATTATTAATAAAAATTTAAGATGGAAAAGGATAACTTTTCAAATGAAGTGTATGGAAGTCGTAAAATAACAAATAGTAAGTCTAAGAGCATACATCAAATTTAATGGTAGGCTCTAATTGAAAATAAAATTAAAATATAGTTTATCAAATTTATTAAAATATGAATAGTATAAATTTTTATTTGCATCATTTAATTTCCGTTAGCGATTTCATATTGTTGCAATGACGTTAAGCACAAATGGAGTTAATACTATATACATTTTTCTTACGTACATTCATAACTACTTTACAACATGTATTTTAAAAATTCTGCCATTTTCATAATTTTCAAAGTATTACACTGATTTGAATGACAAACCAATTTCCAGACAGAATTTCTTACCCATAAAATCTTACAAACTACAGATACTTTTTCTTAATGATGCTTGAGATAAAAATATGACATAAAGTTTGTAATATTTTTAATAGTATGACACACACACGCAAAGCAATTTGCTGAATAATGTAATGAGTCACGCAATGTCAAGAAATTTTTTGCGGAACAATTTCAATGGAACTTTATATGAAAATAATAGAATCAAAAATATTTTTACACAAAATCTTTCTTATTTAAAAGTACATGCAGCAAATTGTAAAAGAATAAATAATTTACTACATCTTTTAAGGAAAGTAAAATATCGTAGAATTTTTTCATTCATGCAATGTTTTTTATGTTCTTAAAACAGAAAACCTTGAGCTTGCAAATAACAAAATATATTATACACCTGTGATTTATTTTCACTATGAGTATAGTCAGAAGAAATACATTTTTATTTTGTGTATCTTTAAACGAATAGAAATCAACCGAAGTTTAAATTTCTAAAATGATTGGTTGTGAGGTCGTCGTATACATAGAATGCATAAGCAATTTTCATAAAGAAATTTGCCGTTTGGACACTTAATACAAGAGTTGCTTATTTGTTCCTGTTACAAACAGCCCGTCTTAAATTCTATTAAAATTTTAAATTCTGATTTATCTTTAATGTACTTTTTCATATTAATTTGCCATTGTTATTTGTAATATTTCATTAAAATTAAAATTTCTGACTGCAAGATGTTTCTCTGCAGTAGAAAAGAAATTAAACCTAAAACTCTATTAGAGAACTTGTAACCTTCCTAATCTCATACGGTGTATAAGGATGTTTTTCCCAAGAATGAAAATTGTCCTTCAAATACTATTAACTATTTCTACATCATTTGCAAGCTGTGAACGTTCATTCAGCAAAATTAATTTAATTTTGAGTTATGTATGATCCACCATGAGTCAAAAGCGTCTAAGTGATTTAACAATCTTAAGTAAAGAAAAAGAAAAATTTGAAATAATCAACTTTGATGAAGTAGTTGATCAATTCGCCTAAGCAGAGGCAAGAAAAATGTGCATAGTGTATTAAATTAGATTGTAAATATTCGCCTCTAACTATGTATCTATAATATATATTGAATTATTTTATGTTTAAAGAATTTTGATGTTTCTTAAATAAATTGTATTAGTCTATGAAAAAAATAAAATCTTTTAATTAATTTTCAATCACGTATAAGTCCGATTATTCTCTTGACACGTTTCCAAATCCAATATAATTTTTTTAACAGAATTGAATTTTGTTTCAAATTTAAAGCTTAGCCTGAGACTTTAAATTAATTTTCGATTATTTTATACTAAGTACAACATTACGTTATTATTTGTATTGTATTCTTATTGCACAAGTATAATTTATTTATTATAATATATATATATATATATATATATATATATATATATATATATATATATATATATATATATATATATATATATATATATATATATATATATATATATATATTCTTACTTAATATAATTAATTTATATTGTATTACTATTTTTCCAAGGGGGCACCAAAAATGTAACGTACCCGGGCGCAATTATGCCCACTACCCCTCTGAACACACTTGGTATTTTTAGTATTTTATAAATAAAGTGTATAGTTCTCGAAATTAGCAAATATAATGTGTACTAGAATCATATTGGTAAAATAAAATATTTGTCAAATTATATTTTAAAAATCATGATATTTTATTTCAACTGTTTTTAAGTTCTTTGCATATGCTAACGTTAGCTATTTTTGTTATTTAAAATTAAATATCACGAGTTTAAAAAATAAACTAATGAAATATTGTCATTATATAAAAACTTGTCTTAGTTGGCAATTAAGAGACAATTTTAAAGACAGTAAAATTACAATTTAAAAACAAGAAAAGACCAGCTAAAACTGTCTAACAAGGGCACATTCAATTGCATCAAATTTTAAATGCAATACATATCAAATCCTATAAAATTCATTCAAACTTATGAATATATTTTGAAATTCAATACAGTTTAAAAAGCATTTTAGTTTAATAAGGAAAATACACAAAAAATGGATATGAAGATTTGGTTACACAAACTTAATTGTGATATTTTCATCAGTTTTCAGGTGTTTCCCAAGTTTAATTCTGTAATATTTTATTTTTTTTAGGACACGTAAATGCCTCATCGATAGAAACAACACACTGCTTAACAATTAAGAGCAAAACTCATAAACACCATAGAATTTTTATGCAAATTATGATAAAATAATTAATTTTCTATTTATATAACTCTGACAAAGACCAAAATAATATTCCTCTTTGATACATACTACAATTTAAAATTAAGCTTGAAAGAACTTTCTGTTGAAATTAGAATGTATTTTAATAATAAAGGAAATACTTATTATGTAGTAGTCAGAAACACACTCTGAAGTAAATTGCAACACAATAATTTCACATTTAACTTTAGACTATCAATGCTCATAATAATAAGGAGAGTGAGAAGCTGTATTAGTAAACTGAAATTTATCCTTTGGCGGCTAAAATTCCTTGTGCTTATCAAAAGTCCAGCCAAGAACCATTACCACGATGAAAGAAGCCGTGTGATGAAAAGGTTGAAGATAAATGCTACTGGTAAATATACGTTCATACATGAGATAAAATCGAGGGTAAAGTGATTATTTTATACTATATTGAAATTTAATTATGTTTATACTTATTACTAAGAACATGGATATTTACTTTTGAAAAACAAATACTAAAATGTTTTATCCATGTAAAATATATCTCAAATTACAATTTTGAGATTAGAAACAGAATATTATACGTTTTATAAGTACTTTAAAAATATATTTATGAAAGTTTTAAAAAAGAAAATCTCTTAATGAGAATAATATGCTAAGATTGCATTTTTTCTGAGAGTTAGGCGTATACATTTAAATAATTCTGACAAAATCTTAAAGTATAATGTTGTTTGCCTTCATAATTGTGTCTTTATTTTAATGAGATTCATCAAACATTAAAGCTTACAATGAATCACATATTTTCAGAATTTCCTCCAAAATTGCAATTTTTATAATAAATTAAGTACTGTAATTTGTTTTAGAATGTGATTCAATACTAAATGAGCCCATTCGTTTTTTATTGAATGGGAATTTATAAAGATATTTCGAAATTTTATAAAAAAAATGTTCAGGAGAACTAGAATTCATTTGTGCTACTTGGGTACACAATATAAAAACGCATATTTCTCTTAAAATCATATTTTTGTTATAAAATAAACAAATGCGTATGCATCATATTTCTATTCTATATTAATTACAGGAAACTATTTAAATATACCTGGGGCAGAAATGAATATATAAAAATACATTTTTGCAACCTAATGAACTGATCATATGAAGCAGAAATTCAAATTTGCAGTCACGTGGTTTCTCTTAAAATATACATTTTTCGTAATCAAATGAATGATGTGGTTAGCAGTAAATTGTTCTCTATTACTTAATTCAAGCAACCGTTTCGCGCAATATATAAAGGGAAATCTTTTATGTATTCCTTATATATTGCCTTATATATTCCTCGATATGTAAGATATCGAGGAATTTTGAATTTCATGCTCTTGCGTACCATGTCCTATCACATGATGCAATATGAAAAAGACATTTACCTCCAGATAAGAATTTTTTATATTACAATAAGTAATATAATTTGTTTTTGAATTGTGGATACAATACTAAATGAATCCATTCGTTTATTTCATTGAATGGGAATGTCTTGGAAAAAATTTTCCATTTCCTCATGTATTGTTTAAAAAGGTTTATGTTTTTATAAACTACTAAAAAAGTACAAACATCTTATTTGCATTTTATAAATTAAATAATTATCATTTACTGACAAAGCTTATTTAAACGCCAACTTTTTTTGACAGAAACTGCTAACTGCTAAAATAAATATATAACATTAAATAAATAAAAAAAACAATCTTCGAATCAAGAACTTCAGATATTGCATTCTGTTTTCGATCCCTTATTACGAAAAAAAAATTAATATCATTCACATCATACTGTGAGAAAATAGTAGAAAGACAGTTCTAAATAATGAATACAAAAGTCTTATTAATAAAGAATTCTTCTGTCATTTGCTTTAGGTATTTCAATATAAAAAAATAATAAAAAGAAAAATAATAAGAAAAAAGGGCACAATATACAAAAACGAATTTTTCTCCTAAATTATATTTTTTTTATAAAATGAATACCACAGTTAGTGTATGAATAATATTTACTACTAATTGAAACCAATTATTTGTGTGTCCAATGGGTATTTCTTAAGATATACGGAAATTTTGAAATCAAACATAGCGAGAATCAGAAGTTTCTCGTACCATATGGGCGCACTATACACAAACTAATTTTTCTCCTAATTTATATTTTTTGTTATAAAATGAATACCACAGTTAGTCTAAGAATATGATTTACTACTAAATGAAGTCATTTATTTGTGTTTCCATTGGGTATTTCTTAAGATATACTGGAATTTTGAAATCAAACTTAGCGAGAATCAAAAGTTTCACATTCCATATGGGCGCACTATACAAAAACTCTTTACCTAAACTATACCTAAACACACACAATTAAGTCTGTTCATTCGCTTTTAAATGCAACGAATTTAATCACGACCTGCGTTTGTGCAAGATTACTTTCAATTATTTCATCAAATCTGAACTGTCTAATTTTTAATATTTAATTTTTTTGCCACTTTTAACAATAATTTCTGCCGCTCGCTCTGTCAAGTGGTCAGAGTGCCTGACTGCGAATAGGGAGGTCCTGAGTTCGAATCCCAGTTATGGCATGGATGTACTTTCTCTCTCAATAGATCTTGTCTTCGTCCTTTCCTGGTTGAAATTTGTGGCTTACCTTGTTGCTAGAAAAAATTGCTTTTATTTCTATAAGACTAACTTTTTCAAAAAGCAATGAAATGAGAAATATTTTCTTTACTGGGAAAGCGGAAACAAATACCACTTTAAAATAAGCATTGGAAGTCTGGCTGCTTTTGCAGAAGGCTGATGGCCGGCTCTACAAATTTTTTCCTGCTTTAATACTTTTAAATAAAAATTGTGTTAACTACCTATCTCGTTACTCATTTACTGACCGAGAATTATATTTATACAAGAAATATTAATAGTGTAAATAATTAACATTTTTATAATATATAACTAACAATTACTTCTCCCGCCCAACTTGTCTAGTGATCAGCGTGGCTGACTGCGGATCCTAGGTTCAAATCCCCAACCGTTTCGGGCATGGATGTACTTTCTCTCTCTATCTATCCTGTCTTTGTCCTTTCCTTGTATGAATGTGGAGTGAATGCACTCTAAAAAAAAGCACAGTAATTTTACAGCAAAATGTGCTGGCGTTTTGGGCGCCAGTACAATGTGCTTTAAATTTTACAGCATATTCGTAAAACTTTTACAGTTCTTTTTACTGTAATTTTTACAGCACTTTTCACTGTAATTTTACAGCACTTTTCACTGTAATTTTTACAGCACTTTTCACTGTAATTTTTACAGCACTTTTTACTGTAATTTTTACAGTACTTTTTACTGTAATTTTTACAGCACTTTTTATTGTTATTTTTACAGCTCTTTTTATTGTTATTTTTATAGCACTTTTTATTCTTATTTTTACCGCACTTTTTATTGTTATTTTTACGGCACATTTTATTATGCATTTTGCTGCATATTCTACAAAATCTATTGCAATAGCTATTTACAGCTATCATCATGTTTTGTAAAGATAACAGTAGAGTATAAATCAATTTTGAAAACCCAATAGCTAATTTCCTAATTATGGGCCAACTATTATTAAGCAATTTTTTTATATAATATACAAAGTACAAAAACATAACTAATGTTATATTGCAGAAGATGTCATTTATCAGAACATTTTGTGATGAATAGTTTAACTTTCAATACCTAACGAGATTGTTTAAATTTTTTACCTAAAAATCATGGATCAAATCGTAATTTGGTTGAATAGTTAAGAAGATTTAATTTTTTTACATATTTTTTTAAATAAATTAAGAAATAACAGTTATATTGAATAAGATACAAAGCTTAGCATAAACTTTATTTTTGATATATATGTGATTCTACAGATTTAGGACATAAAGAAACCTTACAAAACATTCCATTTTACTAAAAATACCAAAGGGGAATTAGTCAATGATATAGTATTTTAATTATACTGTAAAGACAATAAAAGTTTTCTTTTTGATATTGTTTAAAGTAATTGATTTTTTCTATTATAATATAAGCAAATAAGGATTCTGAGAATAAAAGCAATATATTTGACAATACACAAACAATTGTAAAGAATTTTTTATTTACATTTTAATATTTATCGCCATTTAAAGTTGTATAAATTATTTAAAATTGACAAAAACACGTGCTTGGATTCCATCCTTGACACATTTTTTAGATTTTGTTCCCCGCGAGGGATTAAAGTTGAACAAGCACATGAAAAAAATAGACACATGAATAACCAATTTACATGAATAACAAATATCAAGAGCTGAATATTTCAGAGGAAAAGTTGTTTAATAGTTCAATAAAATATTTAGAAATTTTTATTGTTTTATATAATTGATTAAATTTCCCTAAAATATTCTTCTCTTAATAGTTAACAAGTGGTTGATACATTTATGCAATCACAATCATTTTGATGATAAAAGATATTTCAAGGGATTTTAGCAATTTCATCATAAGAATTTTTGGTAATGAAGGTCTCACTTCTTATGAAGATGATAAAATCTTTACTTCAATTAAATCGTTCTAACTGATGTTTTCTATCTCGAAAAACTGATTTGTAATTGATTTAACTAAAACAGAATATCGAATTTGTTTCATAAGGATTCATTTATATGTTATCGAAAATTATATCCTCTGAGAAGCCAATCAAAACATTTTCAATTGTGAATTACAAATTTTTAGAAATAAAGTGCGAAATATGATCTTAATGTACTTATTTTAAAGATAACATACAAAAACTATTTTTAAGTTAAAAAAATTAATTTTGTAGAGAATATGGAAACAATTCTTTTACATACTTATAAACACAATTTAAAAACATTTCCATCGAAAATAAATAGAAAAATTAAAATGCTATAATGTGTCAAAGTAATAATTTATGAAATGTCATTTTATAAAACATTTGCTTAAAACTGAATTTCCTTAACTCGTAAATAGTTACTTCAAAAGTGAAATCTAAGTTGTCTTATAGTGAGATCAAAGTTGTGTTTCCCACTAAGAAAATTTTAATTTCAAAAAAAATTACATGAAATAGTGCAAAATTAGGAAATATAAAAAAAATTTGCTGTTCATTAAGTCTGCTTATTTACGGCATTATATACGTGCTTAGAGATAAATAAAAGAGAATACAATTGAAATTGTATCAAAAAAGATACATTTAACTAAAACAATTTATTTAGATTTTCTTAGAATTTTATCTATTCATATGATTTATTTTAAATAGAATGTTAGCAGAGTAAACAGTATTTGATGAGGTCAATAAATGTAACAACAAATTTTTGCTTTTGAGTGAAAACACTTCAAACCTTATGAAATATATAAATAATACATACCACAAATTAATAGACATGGTGTGCAAGGTAAGTCTATAATATTTACTGCATCCTGAGAAGATGTTGAAATCTAAAACCAATAAACAAATTCGTGATTAGTTTATTTATGATTAATTTTTATATTCATTTCTAAATTTCTTATTTATAATTTATCAAGCAGTAATATTTTTAAAATAAAATTTGGAATACTTTATTGCAGTACTTCTAAATATTTTTTCAAGTCTTCTCCAAAATCTGCAGATAGAAGAATAATACACGCTCCAATATCCTCTTTTCCATCCAATTGCTCAATGGTTGAAAATTGTATTTGACAACCTCCAGGAGGCGAAGTTTTTTAAAATTTAACAATCCTTTTAATTTTGTTAGCTGATGCAAACTTAAGTCTTTCATTTAAATCTACAGCAGTTAAACACATAAAATGGTCCAAAATGCTTTGCTTTAAAAATAAGCAAGGGCATCTTTTTTTAATGTGGAAATATCACTTGGTGTGTTCTCTTCTTTATCTTGGTGTTATCTTTTCTTTGAAATGGAGAAGGTCTCATATTAATTTTACAGCCTCTTCAATGATAATATCAAAAATTACACTGCATTTTGGCTTCTTGTCGGACATCACAATGAAGGATAAATAGAAAAATTTTAAAAATACACGTGCTTACAAAAACTCTCTCTCTCTCCCAATACCTATTCCATCTTTCAAATATGGCTGAAGTTGATAAGAGGCTTTACTCTGAATAGTCTTACTACTAAAAGTTATTTGTGATTATTCTATTTTTAAAACTTCCTTTACAAATCAAACACTTTCTTCATAAATTCTTATTTTCTCTAAACATAGGTATTTTAAAAATTTTTTTTAAAATTGTGACTACATTGGAAGGTAGTATTTAATATGCACAATAGTATTAAAAAAATCTTGGGAACAATATGTTTTAAATATGTTAAGCAAGAACAAATTACAAAGTTTACACTCATGTATTTGTTTCTTAATTATAATTTTAAATTAGCTTTTCTTTTTATGAATTTCAGATTTCTTCACTATAACATGTAAATAAATCATAAATAACACTACAAATTTTGAAATTTCTTAATAAAATAAAGTTAAATTTACAGTAATAATGTAATATTTTACAAAAAAAAAAAAATGTGTTGCCTGAAATTTTTTTTATAAATATCAAACAACCAACAAGATTTCCCAAACAAGCTTTTAATTAATGTTCTAATTAGTAATATAAATTTAAAAAATTAATCATGGTTATAAAATTATAAACTTTACATTTTCTAAATAAATGTGACCTTAATTCGAATAGTACTTCGGAATATATATTTAAAAAAAGAATATTTCTTATATATTTGTTATAAAATGATGATTTTAAAAAATAGATATTTTAAAAAAACATTACATTTTTCATTGAAATGCATTTTTACATTTCATGCAAATTCTAAACACAAGGCCATTTATTCTAATAAATATCATTATTTGTAATATTTTATTGAAAGAATTTGCAAACATTTATGCCTAAAAAAATTATTATTTTAATGCATGTTACAAAATGGAATTGAATTATAGATCAAAATTAGAATGCAATTTAATGATCTGTATTAAAAAAATAATATTTTTTAATAAAATTCTAATTAAAAAATTATTAAAAAATATAAAAATTATGTTATATTTAGTTAATATACAATAAATTATATCATTTTACAATGAAAGAAAAATCAGGAATTTTCAATAACGAAATAAAATAGAAATTCCGTTAATATATATCTAAAAGAATATAACAATAGATGATTATTCAATTTTAATTTCGAAAGAAATATAGCTAAGCAATTTTTTAACAATGGAAGCACTTAAATACAATTCTAATTTCGTCACAAATTTGATAATTAAAACACTAATCAATTATGTTACCAAACTACTAAAAAATATTTTAAATATTAATAAAAAGTAAGTAAAAAAATATTGACACTGAATTAATACTAGTAACTGTGATGATTTGTAAATTCAGCTTAGAATTTTTTGAAATGTTCAGTCAAATTTATAAGAATTTATATAAATCAAAGTTAGCTAGCAACTTGCATAATAAACAATATGAAAAGAATACGCTACCTTATATTTGGTGGTTAAATTTCAATAGAACTTCAACTAAAGGAACAATTACTCTCAAAATATCACCAACTTCACTTAGCGAAAACAAGGGCAAATAAATGGCGAAATTAATTTGATTCATTAGTCACAGGTACAAAATAAACTTTTATCCCGCAATTCAATGCACATGCCCAATAGCAAACGATTTTCTGCGGCTGAATTTTACAGCGAAATTTACTGTAATCATTAGTGTTCCTATGATAGCTATTTAAATAACAGTGATTTTTACTGTATTTCTTCCGTTTTTTTTACAGTGTGGTTGCCTACCCTATAAACGGGTCCCTATGGCATGTGTGTACTGAGGAAGTCGGACTCCACATCAAAATAGGGTTCAGTTGAAGAAGTGGAGCAGCGCACCCCATATTGCCAGCCTATCTGTCACACAGCAACAATAATTCCTTTATATATGTGCGTGTGTGTGTGTAGGCATTGGAATTAAAGGGGTATGGCCTTAGCTATCCAGTAAATAAAAAAATTCTTGCAAATAAATTCAAAAACTTAAGTAGTACATTTTTTATGAGGTGGCTAAATTTAAAACTTCACATTCTAATTTGAACTCCAATTTCCTTCTCCAAATTTTTAGTTTTGACAATTACGATTAGCCGCCAATTGTACATATATACAAATACGATTGGTCGCAAATTGTACTTGTTTCGCACCATGTACTCTTCCTATTAATGGTTTTTTTCAACGAATTTTTCACACACACACACACACACACACACACACACACGCACACACACACACACACACACACAGAGTAGTATCTTGTATTAAACAGAGGATGTTTAGTATGAATAAAAAGAATAGTATAGAATATTTAACAAAAGCAAATTCTATCATTAATTGAAATAAATGAAATTTGGAAATTTTACTTTATCGTACTTAAGTCACTGAAATTAATAGTTTTACTAAATGTATGCTTTATAATTAGATTCTTACTTTTGCATCAAGAAGGAATTTATAAAACAAAAAATTTATTGATTTGGAACCCTTTATTAAATAGATAAAAAAGATAAACCAGCTTATTTGTCACATCAGAGAACTAGAAATTTTCTGTCACTCCAATATGTGACTCCAGCAAAACTTTTGTATAACACCTATATCATTTCTTAGTGACTGCATTATTTATAACGCATGTAGTTAAAACATACAGTTAAAAGCAGCTAAAGAAATGGATAATAATAAATATTTTAAGCATGTTCATTAAAAATTTTATATTTAAAAAGTATACATAATAAATAGAAAAATATTTTTTATTCAACTGAAAATTTTAAGGAATGAAGAAAAAATATTTTTATCTTCACATAGAATTGCTTGCATTTAATATAATTTTATATATCATGCACAAACTAGTTACAAAATTTTCAGTATGTTTTTATAGAAATATAAAAAAAATTCTTATTTAATTAAAAAGTTTACATGGATGTAATTGAAAAAGCAAAAACACAGCAACTTCATTATACACTATTTCATTTTCCCAGAAGCAAAAACTAACCTTGAACGAAATGTCTTTTTTCATAAATAACTTAATATATACTTAAAAACATTAAACTTAATTTAATTACAAAATCAAAAATTTAACTATAGCAGAAATTTTAATTGCTGAATGCAATAAATAAGCAAGAAAAATAACTCACTGTATAGTTGAATTATAAATATTTACGACTCTTAAATTTGCTTATGTCTCATATTTAATATTTAGAACATATCAGAAAATAAAATTTATACAAATGAATATAATTATACATTTAGAACAAAATTGAATCGTTTAAAATATCTTATGATAAATAATCAATTTTTAGCACTTAAACTTGAGGAAGATTTTATCTTCAGTCTCTCACTATAAATTGCTGGAGATGCTCTATCCTGTAAATATTCAAAATATAGGTTTTTCATATCTTTAGATATGAATATTTGGTTGGAATTTAACAATTAATGTAAATTAATATAAGTACAAACGAATTAAAAAATTGATGCAAATTTAAAATTACTTTTAAAATTTTCAATTTTAATTAAAAACCCATTTTTCTCTATAAATAAAAATCTTTTAATATTGATGGTAATGTCTCATCATATAATCAAAGTTCTGAAATAGTTTCATTGCAATATTTTTAACAAACAACACATTATGTTATCATGTATCTTGAATTTAATGGCTAAAAATTCTAGTGTTTTTCAAAAATAATTACTAATTTTTCAGTGTCAGATTTTGAATTAAAAAATATTTTCACTAAAATTAATGGTTCAAGATACAAATTTTTCTCTCCTCTGCAGAATTCTTTATAAACTAATAAAGTCTTTTAAAAAATTTCGGTAGCATGATCTTTATATTCATTGATAATATTATTCACATTTTAAATGGAAAAAACAGATCAAAGGCTATAATTAAATTTCAAAATAAAATAATATGTTAACATTTTTAATATATACAAGGAAAAATTGGTGGAACAATATGTTACTCTCTACTTATAATGTATATTACTCATAAAGATATTCAATAAATCATTCAAGTAATTGAAAATATTTACTTAAAATTTTCAACTAAAATAGATAAAATTAAGATGAAATATTTAAGGAAACACGTATGAAAAATATGTATCTTTCTACAGTCATAATTAAAATATTACTAATCTGGCGTAAAATTTATTATAAAAAACAATTCAAAAACATGGTTAAATCCATCGACATATTATTCTATTAATAGGGTGAATTAATAAAGAACCATAACAACAGGTTTTTAAATCATTTCTTTTGAACTCAAATCTATTTAAGACCTATAAATGACTTTTTTCAAATCAAAACCTTTTTGCATTCATCTATTTTAAATATTCGTCAACTAAAACTAGATTAATAATATTACGAACTATACTAAAATTAGCACATTATATGGGCAACGAATAGATTAAACTAATCTTTATAGTTGAAATTAAAGGTATTCTAGAACGAATTATAAATTAGAGTAACAAAAAAAAAAAAAGAACTGAAATTTCTTCAATATTAAAAATCAATTCCAAGAACTGAAGATTTAGAAAAGAAATAGCAATCACAAATTATATTTTTTCCTAATACAATTTTGGTTGCGCATTTTTTGTACATAATCAATTTGGGTTTAAACTGTTTATTCTGTAAGAGAGGCTCTCACATCTTCACTTCATTTCACATAGAAATAATTTTTTTCCAACGGCGGGCCCTTGGGTGACAAACCCTGTGCCATAACAAGGCCAGAAAATGCTACTTGTTTGTCGTTACCCAGCGGGCACCTGTGAACCAAGTCACGGAGGTGAGTAGCGTTACCCGCGTCATACCACCACAAACCCGTTTATAGGGTGGGCCACATTCATACATCATCACGGAAGAAAGGACAGAGAAAGAAAGTAACATCCCCATGCCCGAACCGGGATTCAAACCCGAGACTCGCAGCTCAGGAGTGCTAACCACTCAGCCATCGGTCAGCCACATAGAAATCATTGACATTTACAGAGATATTAAATAACATTCACAAAAAAATATTGCCTCTGGAATATTATACAATATCAATCGATGTTCAGAAGATTTCAAAAAAAAAAAAGATTTGTACACCATGGATAAACTTTAAGAATAATCTTCTGAAATCATTGACTTCATTGTAATTCCTAAATTGTTTAGAAAAAACTAATTTTTGGAATATCGTACAATATTATTTAACATCATCGGTGTTCGCAATATTGGCCAATATCTTTGTGCTGCTTGGGGCATGGCATGAAATAATCATTCGTAGACGCCCCAAGCACACTTTCGCAAATGTGCATGCGCACAAGTACGCACTCTGATGGTGGCATCATGCAGGGGGATGTCAAACCCCCCTTCTCCTTGAATGACGGGTGCCTAGCGCCGGGCATGGCGTCCTCCCTTTAGGGGCGTGATACCACCAGCAGAGTGCCCCCTTCATCATACTCTTTCTCGGATAATTCTCTTAAGAAAAATATTTTTTACTCCTCCACGTGACGGGGTTTGAAGACTCAACAGAGAATTTAAGTCTCAACCCGTCGCTAAGATATATTATACTGCACTCATCATTCGCATAAGAGTCCCGACACTGCTTCGGTCTTATTGTGGACTCTTTTTATATACTCACCATAACACTTCTTCATTATTTTCTTTAGTTTTTCGTCTCTATCTCTAAATATTGTCAAGAAATTTAATTAAAAATTATAATTAATGTGAATAATATTTTGTAATAAGTAATGTATTTTAATAATTTGAATTAGAAGTTAAAATAATTACACACTAAGTTATGTAAGACCTCCTCAACTTTACTTTAATGCAAGACAAGAAAAATTTTTAACTCTTATCCAAATCGCAAAGAGACTCTCCTGAAAAAAAAAATTAATACTTACCTGTTTGATAGCTTCATCTTCCCTATGTAAAAATACACCAAAGATACATCCTTGAAAAATTAATATAAATTATTCTTGCACACACACACACACAAACATTTCTTCTCCTCTATTTTGAATAAAACATCGATACATGCAGAAATAAAATCAGAAAAGGATTTACTCCTCTTTTTCTTGTTTTCAGTGAGAAAAATATGAACGACACTTTTTTATAAAAAAAAATTATTATTTATTTCCATCAGAGATCTGGTGACTGTCCCGGTAATTTCCAATACAAAATATTAAGCTTTGCGGCATATAAAAAAAAGTGATGCTCACCTGTTTGAAGAGTTTCAACTTAAAATGTGAAAATAATATGAAACGAAATGCAAAGAAGAAAAAAAATTATACTCACCTGTGTTTTAGCTCAGTTTCGTCTCTCTTATACATACAAAATAGAACTTTGTGATAGATTAAATTAAGATCAGTTCACATTCAATGTTTTTATTTGTGTTAAGAAACTTAAAATCACATAAATCTTATTTAAATTAAGAAATAGATATTGATGCAAATAAATGAAATAGTAGGGTAAATTTAAAATAATCTGAAAAATTATTATTCAAGGTTCTTAAGAGGTAACCGGTGACGACGACAATTAGAATGCTCAGGTGTCAACCTCGTCGCTAAAAATTTTTCAAAATTACGAACCGATTATATTGATAGGCTTTTCAGTCGCAAGACAACGCAAACGATTTCCAGGAATTGAAATTGAAAAATAGTTTAACAATAGACATAAAATTCCAAAATCATATTTGGAATATTTTAAACCTGAGATTTCTCATATAAACAAAGCTAATCACTTAAATCGTCAGTCATGTTATTAAAATTGTATAAAATTCCTTAGAAGATGGCAATCATAATACTCGAATGAAACAAAGCAGAAAAAAATTTTCAGAGGCATATCGAATATCCAAAATAACTAAACTATAATTTGAGACATGTAAAATTTATTAAAATAACAAAAAAAAAATCTTCCGTATCATTTGCACAAACATACAGATAAATAAAGAATTCTAAAGTAATATCATGAATAAACACTTTAATAAATAATTTTCTTTTCTGAAATAAATTATTTTCCATTTACAATAAGTGTCCATACTTACAGACACTCTTGTCTTCAATATCATTTCATTACTTATTTAGAAACTGACTAGCAGAATGCAAAGTTGAATGGCACCATGATTTAAAAAATCCTTTGCAGTAAAATTAAGACTCAAAACTTATAAACATGTTGGATCAATATTCAAGTAAATATGGAATTCAAAAGCACAACAATATGCATAACATACTTTTAAAATTATAATTAGATTTTATTTCAGTTGTACATAATTTGCATAAAGAGCTCTATCAAAGTTCTCAATATTAAATAGTTTATCAAAAATAATAATGCTTTTAAAACTATCCTAAAAAGCAAGTTGACAATTTACACATAGATGTGTCTTCAACATTAACTTTTGAATTTATGGTTACAAACTTTATATATGAAAATGTATTTTGTTAAAATGTGTTTGTTTCTTTTTAAATGAAATTCAAAAAATTACAAGATTATTCTTAAACACAACTAAAAATACCCTTTACATAAACATAGTTGAGTCATATAACTTTAATCTTTATATCCATCATTTGAACTTGCTATCTATAAAATACATTATTAAACACATTATTGTGAAGCATATGGGTATACATATCTGTGGGTTTTATTTTAGCAGAATATATAGTACCTTACCAAAAAATCCTCATTACCTAATGTAATATTTTTGCTTGTACAGATCGATCCTCAATAACTATATTCAGGGATAAGTCCATTAATTAGTAATCACTATAAAAGTTATGCACTGTTTTTAAATAATGCAGAATACAATACAAAAATATTATAAATTTCCTTCATTGAAATAATTAACTTAAGAACAATGTTATGTTTATAAAATTTTATAACAATACAATTTTTATTTCATTATAATATTATATTATATATGGTAAATAATATATTAAATATTCACAAAAGAAATAATTACTTGAATTAAAGATAGTAAGCTGCAAAAATTACTAAACAATAGCAAATAGTTTTATAATTAACAGTGTGACAAATTATTTTTTAATTTTATAAGAAAATTTTATTAGAGAAAATTCAGTATTACTTCGTTTTCTGTCGTAGCTATCAAAATAATGGTATGATTACTGCCAGTCTAGATTTATTCGCATATCTTCTTCATGATTTCATATCTCAGTGATTGGTTCACGTGGCTTTCCCGTAAGATTTTTAAAACATGAGGTAACTCTAAATGGTGATAAAACATACATTTAAAACGTCAATTTTTTGTTTACAAACATACTTTTGCTTACAAACAGTTTCATCTTGTTTTTAAAGTAAATTGTTTTTAAATGATTTGGCAATTTATCATGGAAAACATAAAAATAAAATATTATGAAAATAAGTAGGAAAATGTATGTAAATGTGATATATATATATTTAACTCAAACAAGAATAATTTTTATTTACCAGAGACATATAAAGCTTATTGCAGAGAAAGAGAACTTTTGTTATAAATAGAAGAGTAAACCTAATTTACTTTATCTAAAAAAGAAAATAACTTACAGTAGTCTGAAGATGGGAATTGGCTAGAATTTCAAGTGTAACAGCAGAAGGAATAGTTATTTTCTTTCCAATGTTCTTGTTTATTGAATTCGACAGTCAAGGCACCTGTTCTATTCTGTACCAAGCTCCAAATCCAAAAGAACTTGGCTATTAGGGTTCCAAAAGCGAAATGTTAAAATATCTTACTCTTTGATTTTTACACAAATTGTATGAACTGTCTAACACATTAACATCAATCTGGATGATCAATCTCAAAATCCATACCATGTCTTACTTTTCCTTCAATTTTTTAATTGCCCATTAAAGAAAAATATAGCTTAGCATTACATGTGTATGTTCATCTCTTTTAGCCAATTACATTACTGTGGTTAATTTAGTAAAATTTATTTTTCTCATACTATGTGCATTTATCAATTCAATAAAAAAAACAATGTACAAGGTTCTTTTTCATATTCTAATAAGATATTGAATTTAAAACAGGTATTAAATTTTACCTTTATTGTAATGTTACTTAAACATTCAAGTAAACAATTAATAATCTAATTATCTATTCATTTTATTGCAGCAATAACTTGTTATGCTAATATTTAAAATTATTAATTTCATCAAGATGATGATAATTTGTTCAATATATGACATTTATTGGCAATGAATTAAAAGCTCTATCTTATACTAAGTTAGCTTCTTATCGTAACCATTTTTAATAAATATATTTTACTAACAAATTTATATCTTTAAATTTATTGGGAATATCTAATATACTAGTTATTAAAATATTTGTTTTACAGAGCTTAATTCAATATTTACAATACTGAGAATTAAATTTTCCAACAAAAATATGAGCCGCATCTTATTTTCCAGCCATAAGTATAAATATCAACGGTATTTTATAAGTTAAATAATGTTTCTCGTCAAAGAGCTGTATTTTTTTAAAAAAAAACCAATTAATTATAAAAGAAATCCTAAATTCATTACAATTTTTAAAATAATATTTCAATAACTTTTGATAAATTCAGAATAAAAGAATTTATTACTTGTATTTCTGGAGACAGTAACTATCATTAATGCAAATCAATCAGTCCAAAATTTAGCGAAATATAATTATTCCCTTATTTATTTTCTATCAGCAGTTCAAATTATTTAACACAAAACACTCATTATGTTAAAAATCTATGAATATCAAATATTTTGCGTAATATATTTATCATTACTTTAGATATTTTTAATCATTTACAGTAATAAAACTAGAATTTTCAGTTGCAATTAATAAGATCTGCTAATAACATTAAATTTCTATTTGCGGAAAATCTGTATAGCAAATTCTTAAGCGTATTACTAACCTCTCATATTTGTAGCCCACCACAGATATTACAAAATGCAGACAAGTAAAAAAATGTGATTAAATGATGAAATATGTTAACTATTTCTACACAAAGTTTACTTTGAATATAATGCAAATTCTTTATCTCTAAAAGCTTCATTACTGCCAAAAGGGATATTATAATTGAACGGCTGTTTCGGCATCTTCTCTTTGTATTTTGTAGATGTTTCAACCACTGTCAATGTAAGTTCTTAATAAATACTCATTAACTCTCTACACAGAAAAATTCAATGATTTATTTTCTTCATATTATACATATATAATGATTTATTTTCTACATATCTTATATCACAATCAAACAAAACTCATTAAAATCTAGAATAAAGGAAGTATTTCATATGTAAAACTATATTGATAAACAAACAAATAATAATGATAGGATGTCAATAAATATTTAGCAGCTTATGGTAACTGTGAGTTTAAAATATTTATCATTAAAAATTAAATTCAGCAAAAATAAACTGAAATAAAAAATATCCTTCACTTCACATTGATTCACTTTTAAGATTCCAGAAGGACTCATTGGTTACAGAAATAATTTAAGAGATTTTCTAAGCAATTACAAAGTGCACAAAAATAAGTTCTTTTTACATGCTTTTCCGTGAAAGTGCATGAAATGTGTTGAAATCATATTTAGGAAGGAGGAAACAGAGCAATATAAACTTTCCCTGAAGAAACACACATTGCATATCCAAAGAAAAACCAAAATTAAGGGAATCATTTAATGAAATAATTATTCTACAATCAAATTAATATTTCTTATGGTTTCAATTGGCTAATTTAATTATAAAATGATACATTTATTTTAAACTATTTAATAGCTTTTAGTTAAATAAGTTTTTTTGTAAATGTAAAATTGCAATTAAATATATGTGTGTATATAAAACTAAAATATAAAATGAATATTTTATTAGACAATATTTCAATACGCTCGTGTATATCAAAAAAATTTTAAAAAAAAGACAAATAAGAATATATCAATGCATGCAAACATAGATATTAATATAAATTTATCAATATTATATAAATTTCAATTTATCTTCATTTCTCAAATGAATGTCTAATTTATCATAAGTTAAACAACAAAATTCTAATTTTCAGTTCATTTACTATAGTGAATTACCATTGTAAAGTATCTTAACAATTCTTACGAACTTTTTTAATTCTTGAGTCCCAATTAAGCAATCAGTTTTACAGTTTATTTTTTAAACATATGTTTTCATTTTTTAACATCATTGAATTTCCTACATAAATATAAGTAAAATAACAAGAATTAAGTTTTTTTAAGAACATTGAATTAATTCTATTCTTGTGATAATAATTAACTATTAATAATAATAAAAGTTACCTGGAGATAAATAAGGTGTAACTGTTGTAGTGAGTTGAGGACGTGTCCCTTCTTTTTAAGCAAAAAAAAGGTTCTTAACATGAAGTGGACAAGCAGTGGTAAGTCAACTTTGTCTGAGTCTGTCTAGGCCATCTGAACACCTGCTGACAACTTGGCACTAATAGCACTCCAGCTTAGGATTGTGAGGCAGTACAGCTTTTGTAACCAAGGCAAACTGAAAAATATACAATTGCTTAGCACAAAATAAGTGAAATATCGACATGATTTTTTTGACTAAGTAGTTAACGGATTTAGATATACTTTTATCGACCCAGAGTGGATTGTTTCACAATAGCTAAAAATAGTTCTTTTTTTTTTCATACAAATCTTATACAAATTTGCATCTGTACATATTTTTAACACCATAAAATGATGAAGAGAATTGCGTTACTCATCGTTTGTAAATGTGAATCATGGTTGCAATAAAAATAAAAAAAATTAGAAAAAACCTTCTTAGTTTTGTTGGTAGTGCCAGGCAAAAGTATAAATTATTCAGCAGAATTAAAACAGCAGAAGAAGCAGCTGATAATTGGGAGAAAGTGAAAAACACTTCTTGAAAAAATTGTTGAATTGAAAATTATAAAGAAACATCAGGAAGATGACAAAAATTAACTTGAAAAATCTGCTTTAGGATATGTTGAGGAATGTGAAAGAAATGATAAATTATCGTTTATTGCAAAATCAAAAACGTGTGACAGAGGTGCTTCAGAGAAGCAACAGTTATTACTTTGTATTAATAATAAATTAAAAAGCTTTTAGAGGCAGAAAGTTTGCTATTTTTACAACAGCAATATTTTATATACATAAATAATCAAGAAATGTAGAAATCAATTGAATGACAACAGAAATAGAATAATCTAGAATGAAATTGTGTAGTTTAAAAAAGTTTAAAAGTGAACCGAAAATTTTTTTTAATTGCTTTTATTAAATAATTGGAAAACAAATTCATTGTAGAAACTTCATTTAATAGATATATTTATTTTAATTATATAATAAGTTGGTAAATAGAAATATAATGAAGACATTTAAATATTCTAAAATTACCCATTACTTTAGACAATGTAAAATACAGTTATGTAAAGAATATTGATTATTAAGAAATAAAGAATTTTCTGTTATAACAATATAAATTCATTGAAGCCTTTTTAAATAACCATTAAATATAATTCTAAATTAAATAAGAAATATTATCCTTAATTTTTGCTATTATTTATTTCTATTATATATAATTACATATATAAATAGAAAATGTTGCATATAGTTAATTAATGTGTGCGACAGATTTTTAAAAACATTTATTTTTTCAAAGTAATTGCTTAAAACTACTTCGGCTAAAAATTTAATTTTTAAATATAAACTAATTATAACATCCATCATTACATCTATGTTCCATTTAATGTTTAAAATTTTAATGTGAATTTTACTCGAATTAAAAATAATTTCACAAACGAGATTTTTAAGTCTTCTTGTGTTGCAGTTAACTTTAGCAATACGAATTTTTGGTGTTTTTATTTTCATATAAAAAGCATAGAAATCTGGATAATTATAAATAATTTGTTGAAATATAATTTTTAATATTAAATAGTTTTATTTTATTTCACTTTTTTTAAAGATATATACCAGGAAGTCACGAAGCGTTAATAAACGAAATTTTTTGTCATATTTCAAAAGATAAAACTATGAAAAATAACTTATCAAGTATCACAATCTTATTTAAATTATTTAATCAGGTACATACATAACATGTAACATATCAATACATAATAACAATATTATTTTGAATTGAATCATATACTTGTAAGTTATAAAATTTATAACTTAAAAGTATATGATTGAAACACAAAATTAGAAATGATACTGAGTTAAGTGATACTGCAATATTAAAACTTCTGTAGTTTTTTGCTTAAAAATTCAATTTGAGTTAACTCTTTTAATGCAGTACAATAAATTCTTTAATGACCTACTTTAATGATAATAGTTTTTTTTCAAAAACTATTCAAAGTTTATAAATTCCGAAAATTAATTTAAAAAAAACTTTTAAATATTAATATATTTTATTTTATAATTAAATTATTTTGAGCCTAATTAATATAATTTTAATATTCTAAAATGATATGTTATAGTTAAAATAAAAACAGTTGATTCCATTTAAATAATATTTGCTAAAAAATATACCTCAGAAGTTAAAAATTATTACAGTTATTTCAGAGCGCGTGATCATGACTCATCAAAAGAAGATCTGTTGAAATCATCGCCGTCGCTGTTACATTGGCAAAAGTTAAGCAAAATTTGCAGGAGTAAAACTATCAAAGGAGTTTTTTATTTTATTTTTTTCTTGTAAATTAAGTAAATATCACATTAATCTTACAAACCAAAAGCTGTTTTTATCTTCAGAAAATAAGATTAGATCTGTTAAAGTAATTAACTTTAAGAATTACTTCATTATTTAAAGATTGAAGAATTTTACTTGAAACATATTTTCTTTAGAAAATAGTAAAACTTTTTAAAAAATGAAATTTCAAAGTTGTTTATATATACTCTTTTATTTTTTACTTAAATAGTTATATGAAATTTAATGTTAGAATTTCAATATCACAATTATATCAAATTGCATTTCTTCGATTTTAAAACAAGAATTAAACTACACTAAAACTGAAAAACAAATTTAAGTTTAAAATAATTATATATTTAAAAAAATATGGGCATTTTTATATTGATTATC